>CAUYSK010003623.1:0-22048 GCA_963575035.1 Avahi laniger | reverse complement strand
CTGTGCCCACTGCAATCTTTGGATTTACTCTAGCTTTTGTCTGTAAGAGCACAACTTTGAGCCTCCTGGTCTCCATTTCCATCAGAGCCCACTCAAACTTCTTTTTTTTATATTCTTCTGACAATGAATCCCTAAGAGTTCAAAAGTGGATTCAACTCAACTTCTTTTGAAAGCTGAGAATGAACAAAGAGACAGCTTTGGCCAGCGGAAAGAAAATAATGATACTTGCTTCCCTCCAGGCCCAACTCTCCCTCAGCAAAGAAATAGGGCTGTTAAGAGGGTGAAGACCTAAGTCATGTTAAAAAAGGATTTGTACTGTCCTACCCTAGAGTCTGATACAAATTTCTAGTGCTTAGAATTCCAGATGCTGAAAACTGCAAGCTATTTCAAAAAGAGATTTCAGTACTTCCGAAAATGTCAGGCCTCTTAGTGCATGTGCTCTCTCTCTCTCTCTCTCTCTCTCTCTCTCTCTCTCTCTCTCTCTCTCTCTCTCAGTGAACCGAACAGTATCAACAGGAGAATTAGAAATTCACAGAGACTTTTTAGGCACTTAAAGCATGTTGTCTCCACTCTTTTGTAACCCAATCTGTATAAGCATTTAACAGCAGCAATATTGTGTATGTCTGTGTGTTTTACCTTCCTGATATCCACTCTTCCCTTCTTTCCTAAGAAAGAAAACCTAAGCAAGGAGCACAGGTATTAAAATGCATTTCCTGTTTTCCTTTTCTGATAGAGGTGGCAATAAAATATAAGAGAAAGTAATTGGGTGGGATTTCCAGGAAAGCTCCCCAAAGGATGCTGATCGACTGAGAGAGCACTGTTTTTGACCTTTACTCCTTTTTCCTTGATCCTCCATTTTCCTCTTTGGAACACAGAGGTGATAGATGGAGCTCTAGCAAGTCATCTATGACCACGAGTCAATGCTGAAGATGGAAAACAGACATAAACAGAGAAAGATGATAAAAGGAGTCTAAGTCCCTAATGATCATGGATCTCCCATATCACTCCTGGTCTACCTCTTTCTCAGGTAAGATATAAAAAAAAAATAATAAAAAAAACACAACAATAAGAACTCCAAATAGTCCTATATTTAGTTGAAGCCATAGTAATTCAGGGTTTCCATTACTACAGCCTACTGATTAGGTGTGTATCAGCGTTTGAGGTGGAGCATCAGAGGGAGTGGGCATGTAAGAAGTGAAATTGATCAGAGAAGAGTGTCAGTAAGCTCACCCGCAGTCCTTAGTCTTGACTCCTACTCCCAGGAGGGGACTGTCCCTCTCCTCTTCCCTCGAAATATGACTTCATTTGAATCCATTTAAACAAAGTGGGAGCATTTCTTCTTGTTATCATATCATTAAAGGCTGTTTCCCTGCTCGTTTAAATTATGTAGCTTACGGAAGTGTGCAAACGCAGAGATGGGTGGGGAAGGAGAGAGGAGATGATGGACGTTTCACGTAAAACAAAGTGATTTACACAGTCTAGGTCCTTAATTCTTGGAGCAGTGGCCAGTGCCAACCCAGATTCCTAAAATGATCCTTCTCAGAGTCATGTGCATGCTTGTGTGTATGTGTGCACATGAGAGACAGAGGACACAGAGAGAGAGAGATAGAGAATTTATTTCTTTTAGCATGTTGCCATGAGGAAGTTAATTAAAATTACAGGGTAACTAAACGGGCACTGTATTTTTTTCCTAAGGAAAAAATGCTTTTTACAGAATTTACTGTCATTCCATTGAGTTTTCTTTCTTCTTAGAAAAGTAAGTTACAGAGCATCCCTGCCCCTAGGCCCTGTTTTCTCATTTGTAATGATATACTATATGTAAAGTTATATTACTAGCACTTGCAATTTTCCAACTGCTTGATGCTTGATGTCACAAAATTATAACTAACAGAGGCTGTTACATCTACCGCTCCAAGGCACGGGGAGTATTAATTCAGCAACAATGAAAGCATATAATAAAAGACTTTAATTTTAGTGACAGCTTGAATGCAAACTGTTAGAAAAATCGAGTGTATGTTTTCCCTATCCAGGTAATCAAATCCGGTGGCCTCTCAAAGCAGCATCCTTTTCCAACCCATTTTGGATTTAAATTATTCAACTTAATTCAACAAGCATCTAGCAAATATCTCCTATGTGTGAAGCATTGGAGTGGGTGCAATAGTAATCGAACAACAGCACCTGCCCTTAGGGAGTTCACAATCTAGAGAGAAAGAGAGATGCCTATTAATCTAACTTAATAAAAGGCAGAGTATGAGAGGGGCTAAAATGAAGTGCCACAAACTACAGGAGAAGGATGTGTAAAGTAGCTTGGAGAGGTGGGCTTTGGAGAAAAACTGCAATAGGCGGAATAGAGGTGGAAACACATTCCAGCAAAGGGACCCAAAGGGACCCAACCTCCACCCTAAAACAAAGGCTTGGAGGCAAGAACTCTTGGGGTGTGCTAAGAGGCAAGAATGCAGGCATTTGTGACTAGAAGATAGCAAAAATAGCAAAGAAAGGGAAGGTCCCAGAGCTAGCAGGGAGGCAACATCAGCAGATATTGGTGACTGACTGGAAGTAACAGTGAGAAAGAAAACACCTGGTATACGCAATGCGATTGCAATACAGTGTTTTCCCTTAATTAGCCAGTGTAGCTGATGTTTCAGGATCTCACTCTCTTGCCTTTACCATTTCAGTGCCCAGAGTCCTGACTGCCAGTACCTGCATTATATTTATTTATTTTGTCTAAGGGCTTTCTCTGACTTCTAGAGTCTGCTTTGTTCAAGCACATGGGAGACCAGAGTGCTGAGGATTTAATGTCCAAAAGGGACCAGTTCTAAAGAGATGACTGATAGAAGTTAGTGTATAAATGCCCAGTTCCCTTGCCCTTTTGTTGGTAAGGTGAGGTACACGTTCTACATGGGCGACCAGAGTGCCCTAGTTGGATTAAGCTCCAGTTGCCCACAGTGGTAAGGTGTTTGATAATATACCTTTCTGGACTGCCTTTTCTTCCCTGTCTCACATTCCTTCTCCCCTACCTGGGATCGCCTCCCTAATAAACTACCTGCTCTCAAATCCTTAAAATCTCAGGATTTGCTTCTGGGGAAACCAAACTGAAGACAACCAGTATAGGTGATGACAATTCAGTGTTATAATACATGTATGTAACAGCACAATGAATGGCAGAATCTCGTTAAAGAATGTAGTTTATCGCCATGAATCACCAAGGTTTCCTTTAAAACCACAAATCAGTGAGATAAAAAGCAGAATTATGAGGAGAATAAGTTATACTGAGTGGAAACAGTAAAATATTAGAGACAACAGAATAAGAGATGTTTGTGAGCAGTATTTAGGGCAAAACCATTATTTAGTCAGATGGCTGCACATTAGTTTCTTAAAGTGAAAAGCTATGCAATAATCCTGAGAGAAAGGCAGCAATTGGACAGAGTTCTACTGCAGGAAACACGACTGCCTTCTTGCAGGACTTTGTGGGCTATTGCTGCTTCTGTGGTATGTACACGATTATTAAATTTTAGAAAGAGGATTGAGAAAGATAACCACATAAGAATATGATCCTGCAAATTGTTATATACTTTTACAAACACATACGGAAAAGTTGAATTATTTAACATTCTGAGATGGGTGCATTGGGGTGAGAGAAGGAACATTTAGAAGATTTCCTGGGCTCCCCCAGCTCTCAGCCATCTCCTTGGCTTCTGAGGCATAAGAGCGTTCAGAACCTGAATGGTTCATTCACCCCTTTGCCTTCCTACCTAGTATGTACTGCTGTGCCTTGTCCTTTAAACTGGAATGTAATTCCCCTTGCACATAATTCTTAGTGGCTTGCACAAAGTAACTTATACTGTGGCATGTTGGTTTTCTAGGGGAGGCAGCCTCTGGATGGAGACTGTGGTATTAGAAATTTATTAGGGAGTGATCTCAAGACTACTAGGGTAGAAATGAAGGAAGCGGGACTGGGCAGAGAAAGAAGATGGGCTGTGAGGCATTCACCACAAGGCCTCACTTAACCCCATGGAGAGCTCTGAAACTGGGACATCCTTTGAAGTTGTCATAAATCGACGTGAAGAAATTAGTCTTTTTAGACATTTGCACTAACTGGTCATTGGATGTGGGTATCCACTACACTGGTAGATGATATATTTTTGGCTGATTTTGGTGATATTAATGTCCTTGTAAGCATTTGGGGATCCCTCAATAAGATATCTTAGTTATGGAATTAAAGGGCTGAGTTTAGAATGTTATATCTATAATTAACATAAATTCAGTAATGATAATATATATTAATACTAACTTAAATTGGCTAGCCACATAAGTTTTGTCTTATTTTCTGACTAGAGCTTTAAGGCCCTGAGGAGCAAACCTCTCCATAATTCATTCTTTGACTCATACAGTATTTTTGACATAATTGTTCAATTGTTACTGATAATGATTATAATTTTATCGAAAAGCAACACCAAGAATTGCAAAACTTTAGCCCACTACTCACTCCACAGCCCTGACTTAGGAAAATTTGAAAAAAAAAAATGTGTATATATATGAAGCTTTCTATGAGATAATCTTTCAGGACTGTTATACATTATCTTCTATGATAATAAAAATCGTAACTAAATCTGCCTTTTTGGGTTTGGCTGCCAAGAAGCCCCTTCATACTGGTTCCTATTTATGCATTTCTACTCCTGATTTTTTTATTATGTACATTTACCATCATTTTATTACATGTGCAGTGAACAATGCAGAGTATAAATAAATAAATCAGTATTTCCAAATTGCAAGACTTTTCTGGTGCCCCAAAAAGCTATAACTAAAACAATGCTTTTCCCTCTAAGGCTTTCTCTAAGAATTCCAATCACTCCAGACACAGATTTGTTTACAGCGCTGTTACATGGTTTCTCAGTCCATAGCTCACCAGAAGGAAGAGAAGCAATTGAGGGAAGAATCAAGTGGATTCAAACATGAGAGAAAACAGCATCAAGAGAGGAGAGCTGAAAACAAATGAAAGCAGACCAGAGCTAGTCCACTCAGTAAAATCCTGGACTTTTCAAGTGATGTCTTTGGGTCATCTGTCTACAGAAATGCCTATAGAATGTTTTAGAAAGATTTTCATCAAAAGTTACTTTTTTAAAAGTTTTGGTACTTGAATCAATAAAACTCAGTTTTCTTGAGAAAATGTCTTTATAAAGATGTGAAAATAGCCAATTGAATTGAAATAGCATTGAAATAGATTTTGACTGACTAATACCACCCCCATGCTGCTCTGTGTGCTCATACTTCTGTTTTATTGCTATCTGTCAATTCACCGGTAATTACACTATGAGTCATGGTATTTTTATTTCCTTTTTTTCCCTTATAGATAAAATGGTCCATGTGAATATGGAATAAAGAAGAAAGGTCACCCATTTCAGAGACAGAATAATGCGCTTTTGCTCTTAAGAGCGTTTTAATGTCAGATAGTTCTGATCAGAAATCCTAATTTGACCACTTTTTTTTTTTTTTAAACAGAGTCTTACTATGTTGTCCAGGCTGGGCTGAGATTCCTGGGCTGAAGTGATTGTCCTTCCTCAGCCTCCTGAGTAGCTGGGACTACAGGCGCACACCACTACACCCAGTTTGACCCCTTTTTTAAGTGTGACACTGGGACTCTGACTCAACCTCGCTGAGCTTCATTTTCTTATTTGTAAAAAGGGGACAGTGATACCTATCTCATAGGATTAAGGTGAGGACTAAATGAGATAATCTAACTGCTTCACAAAGGGCCTGGCCCATAGTAAGCAATCAAATTGCAAACTGCATATGCCATTATCTTTGTTTGTTTTCTTTATTATATTTGTTAAAATATGAGCAATGAAAAACTAAATGTAGAATATAATGATGTAATAAATATTGACTGACAATCACTTAAGATATAAAGTTTTAAAACAAAAGGTCTAGAGTAGATAAAAATAAGGAGGATTTGAAGAATACAGAAGCAGATTATTTTAAAACCTATTATCTGTCAGCCTATTAAACATCCTCTCTGTTAAGGAGAATTTGGTAAATAGAATTTTATTTTTACCATACTTCTTAACAATAAAACAATATATACAATACAAACAATAAATAACAAAAGTAGGTTATGGTACATGATACAATGTGAAGTTCCCAGTTAAATTCTGTCCTGAATAACAGAGAGTGGTAGGGCCATTGTGACCTGTTGACTAAATGCCTTGTGTTGCCAGCCTCCTATGAATGCTGGGCTGGAGGAGGACCTACAGATGATGACAAAAAATCCAGGGACTCTATTATAGCTTCTCAGTAGCAATCGGAAGAAATGCAAACGTGATCTTGGAATATGAGTGTGTAATCGCCCGAAGGCCAATACAATCATTTTTGCAATTATCTTTTGAAAGGTAAAAGATGCAATGTGTCTATAAAGAAAAAAAAAATCTGCATTTTTACACATAGGGAAAGCATGAATCGTATTGAGAATAGGAAATTAGATCACTACAATTCTGATTTAGGAAGAGAAATAATTTGCCATGGACATGCTGTGAGCAGCAGATTGCTTTATGTACACTCTGAGCTTGGAATGAAGATATCTAATGATGGCTTTTGGTAGAACAAATCTGATAATTTTTTTCTCCCAACCATATTCTTGCCTAATCCATTGCTGACTCTTTTGCATTTTTGGTTGATGTTTAACCAGCTAGCTTCATTTTGCTTAATTTTACTCATCTGTGAGATTATTATAACAATTTTAAAAAAATCAAAGAAGGACAGTACTGTGAATTGTAAGATTTTCATTCTACTTCTCATTCCTTTCTAACTTGGCATTATTGGATTTGACTTTTTGAGCTTCAATCATTAAATGAGGCGCTTTTAATGCCTGATCTTGAAAGTACTGCCCAGCTCCATCATTCAAGTACTGATCCCAGATGTTACAAGGAATTGAAACACTTTCCTCATCTGGGCTACCAGTTCACATCTACCTTAAGCTCAAGCTTCCTAATGTAGCTCTCTAAGTGAGAAAGCCAGATGAGCACACAAGTCACTTTGGCTGTATCTTAAGTTGATGGCTCTGATGTGACTCTAATAGGGCACAGGAAAACCTGTCCATGCTAAGATTGCTCCCCAAACTACCACAAATTCCATATGCTGCCCCCGATTGTCTGAGAGCCTCCTGCTTTCATTTTGGATCTGGACTGGGTAAGTCATCTTAGTGAAGAGCTGTGGACAAATTGAGGACCCATTTTACAGATAAGGCCACTAGACGGGAGGGGAAGGGGTTAGAAAACTACAATATATGGGAACAGAGATGGATACAGACAGGGAGGTGGGAGGGCGACAAAGATAGTGAGTTGTCTAGGCTTGGTTTGCCTTTCTAAGACAGCGGAAGGTAAAAGAGCCAACTGGTGTTCAGCTACTCCCATCACACCGAATGGAATGAGAGAGATGTA
The DNA here is from genome assembly GCA_963575035.1 of Avahi laniger. Taxonomy (NCBI): domain Eukaryota; kingdom Metazoa; phylum Chordata; class Mammalia; order Primates; family Indriidae; genus Avahi; species Avahi laniger. The sequence goes on along the minus strand of CAUYSK010003623.1, from coordinate 14,615 downwards.
AAGAGCATTTGTGTTGTCTATCAGAGAATTTTTTATAGTTTGCCTGCCATTCACTGCCAAAACATACTACTTCCCTTACATGCCTCTCTGGCAACATGAGGCGGTAAAGAATCAGACAAACCTCCATTTGAAAATGGCTCTGTTGTTTGCAAACTTTGGAAACTTGGACAAGTGATTTAACATCTCTGCAACCAATCTGTGGGAAACATGTTGGTGAAAATACTCAACTGGCAGGGTTTGAGGATAAAGAGGGAAAGGCGTATGTTAGACCTCAAGCTCAGTAGATGCTCAATCCATTATTGAAATTTTTACTTGTTCCTGCTAGTTCGTGATTTTAGCATGACTTTCCCTAAAATACAGAGGTTTGTGAATGGTTTGAATTAACACAAGATCCCATATTTATAGCCCATTTTTCTCCTCATTGCTAAAATTGGAGGCCACCTGATAAATTGAAATTGCTATTGGTATGAGAGGATGTCAGCATGAAAACTCACACATTCCTTACACTAGCTGTCAGACACTTCTACAATTTCAAACAAGTTTTTCTTAGCCTTTTATGTTTAAACAGTATATTACTAAATTTCATGCCTGGGTCCACTAGTTACCTAATAAGTTAGCTGTTTTTTTTTTCTGTTTTTGTTCTCTGGCGCCACTCTAGCCCATATTTGTGTTATCTAATATGCTTCTTCTTACTTGTGTGGTCTATATGAATCAGGCTGCTTTCAAACTCGTTTCAGTTTCCAAGAAAACATTAGAAAAATAAATCCACAGCTGTTAAGGACTGCCATCAAAATATATCAAGCCATAAAACAGAAGCAGAAACGCATGGTTCCGATAGCTTTCCAACCTCTCACACATACCATAGGGCAAGTCCTGCTCTCAGCCATCTTTGTGAGATCTAGTGCCCACTACAACCGAGCAGTCTCAAATCTAGGTACATGCTTGGCAAGAATGCATCCATTTGTACACTAAAAGGCATGCACAAGAATACTTAAAGAATATTTATTTATAATATCCCCAAACTGGAAACTACCCAAATGCCTGTCAATGTGGTATATTCATATGATGGAATATTTAGCAGCAATGATAAAAAGAACAAAGCACTGCTACATGCAAAACATGGATGAATCTCATAGACATGATGTTGACTGAAAGCACTGAGATAAAAACATGTACGAGCTGGGTACAGTGGCTCATGCCTATAACACTAGCACTCTGGGAGGCCAAGGTGGAAGGACTGCTTGAGGCCAGGAGTTCCAGACCAGCCTGAGCAAGAGTGAGACCCCATTTCTACAAAAAATAGAAAAATTAACTAAGAGTAACGGTGCATGCCTGTATTCCCAGCTACTTTAGGAGGCTGAGGCACAACAATCACTTGAGCCCAGGAATTTAAGGTTGCAGTGAGCTATGACAGCACTGTGACATAGCCCAGGTGACAGAGCAAGACTTTGTCTCAAAAAAACAAAACAAAATAAAAGACAATATGTACAAACTATATCGCTTTATTGATTTGAATTTCAAAACCAGGAAATATTAATTTATTAGCCCAGGATATACTTCCTTGGGAGAGTGTAGTGACTGGAGGAAATGTTCTGTTTCTCACCTGGGTGCTGGCTACAAAAATGTTCCGTTGGCAAAATTTCATCAAGCTGTCTGCCTGATATATGCACATTCCCATATGCATATTATACTCAATAAAAAACTTCTACAATAGTAAAAGATTACAAAAATATATGCTTACCTCCAAAAAACAATCTTGGAAAAAGCAAAGAAAAATATCCAAGTGATAGGATATCAGGTTCATCATGTCAGCATGATCACAAGTTCAAGTAGAGACTCCAATAAATCTGCAACAGTATGTTTTAGGACCACTAGACCAATGTCTTTGTCATATATGGGTAGGAAGGCCATTATCATCATCATCATCACCATCATTATCTCCACTGTAGGCCACACATTGTATTGAGGTTTCTTTCATCAATATCTCCTTCATCCTCACCAACAACCCTATGAGAGAACACTTCCATTTTGTAGGTGTGGAAATGGCTTGAACATACTAAACTATTCATCTCAAGTTGTTAGAAGACCCTATATGAGAATGATCACTTACAACTGGTGACCTGAGGTCCCTTTGAGTCCAGACTGTGGGCTATGTGATCTCACTTTTTGGTTCTAGGAAATCTGCCACCTCATGCTGTTTGAAATGGATATGGTGTATTCCTCTGATAGTTACTTTTCCTCTGTGGGTTCAGAGTCATTCCGCCTATGCTCTTAAGTCAGTTTCTGAAATACAGACTGTTGAGCAGCCATGGCAATATCCGGCTGTCCTTTCTCCCACACATATGTGGTTCAGTTCCACTGAGCTCAAAATTAGGGCTTCCAGACTGGCTGGACTCCAGGGACTCATTGTGACTACAATTTGTCTACTGGAATTATCAATGTGAACACAGAAGTAACCCAATCTCCTGCTTGCTCTTAGAATTCTCAAAGGTTGATATGAGGACAGATTTTTTTTTTTCAGAGTTCCCAGAGAAGCCCGAAATTTGTTTTTTTTCTTTATGGACCCATATAAAATTATTTGTAATCAACGTTGGCAAATAGGTAAAGGTTTTTTGTAGTGCCAAGGAAGAATATGGCCACTAGGTACTTACATGAATCATTTTTTAGAAATAAGCATACCTAGGTTCAAATCCAGCCTATTTCTTTATTTAATCAATGTGGGAAATCCTCCATCAGAGAATTATTACAAAGATAAATAAGATAATGTGGAAAGAACTTAGTTCAATCTCTGCCATGCATTACGTTCTTTCATAAGTAGTAAATGCATACACACAAACACATACATATATGATTTATTTAGCATGCTATATAGTAATATCATGCATCATATACATGCAGATACACACACACACATACTCTTACAAAATCAAACATTTATAATTTCTCAACTTTCTAAGAGCTTTGGTGTCAAATCTTGCTTTTGAGAGAGTTTGGTAATAGCGGTAAGTATGGAAAACAATAATTGTGAAAGGCAGTACAATAAATAATATGTAAAGCAGCAAAATCAATTTTAAAGAAATCTGAGTGTTTAAATTCTGAGGATTCAAAAAGTATGAAATCTGTCTAGTATTATACATTTCTAAGCCAATTATTCAAATGACAACTTTCATCATATATGTAGCTTGACTAGCATACTATCTTATTTATTTTAGAACACTTTGACACTTTGAGGTTAATAAACTCTTAACTATTAACAGTCTATAAGTCTAGATGTAATAATAGTCTTTTAATCCATTGTCTTCCCTTCTCCTTAAGGACCATAAGAGTTGCACAGTCTTCCTTTATTTTCATATGACCTCTCAAAGAACTGAGAAGGAGACATTTAGACAGAAATTATCCACAGCCACAGCTCTGCTGGGGAAGCTAATTCACAGCAGAATTCAAAAAGTCTGTTCCCTAACTCACAGGTATTTAATGATTTTACTTCCTCATTACGGTTCTCTTGCTCCAATATAGAGAAAATAATTAGACCTTGAATATGGCAATTAAAAAGTAGATATCCTGAGCTCCAACACTTCCAGCAGACTAGCTGACTGTTAAGGAGTATTGTCACCCTGTTGGCAAATTTGTAAAAGGTTATAGAGCACTGCTCAGAAAAAAGGCATTTATTGGAAAGGATGACCCAAGAGTTTAAATATTGTCCATTTATGCTCCTGAAAAGCATATACATATAAGAGCAGATACTTTTTAATGCTGCCATTTTTCTCTCAAACTTTTCACTAATATTCTATTTCAAAGGTATTTAAAAACTAACTTCTATGATAATAGTAACTTAAAATAAACAAAAGTATAATGTTGGGATAAACACCAGTAATCAAGTAAATTTATGTTGTGAAGATAGTGCATATAGTCTACAAAAATGCTATTATTAGACATAATGAGATTTATCTAAAAAAGAAGTAAATATATTTCCCTATCAGTTAGTGGTTCTCACTAATGCATACAAGAAAAGACATTAAGATGTTTTGCACAGAAGAACTTAAGTATAGCTATATCATATAAACACACTTCAATCTGTGAGTGCATTACTATATAGGTGAGAATAATTTTCTGTTCTTTAAGCCATTTAGTTTGTGGTACTGTATCATGGCAGTCCCAGAAAATTAATATAGGAACCATACCCAATCTCAGACTTATTGCTCAATGAAGTCAACTATATATTAGAGGTGTTAAAATTTGAGTCGAGCACTTTGGTGAGTCAGTCTACGAAACCACATTCACTTGAGGCATACAGTTATGAAAGAATTATTTTTTTCTGAATTCAAACTTTACTGTGAGACTGTTTACTGTCTACTACTAACTAGCTACACAGCCTATGGAGAGGTCCATGTGGTGAGAAACTGGGGTCTCCTGCCAAGAGTCAGTAAGCCACCATAGAAGTGAATCTCTTAGCAGCCACAGTTCAGCTTTTAGATACCCACAGTTCCTGATGACATCCTGACAACTCATGAGAGAATTTAAGCCAGAGCCATCCAGCCCAGTCACTCTGAATTCCTGATCTACAGAAACTGTGAAATAAATAAAATTCTTGAGAATAAATTTAACCAAGTAGGTGAAGGATCTGTACAATGAAAACTATAAGACATTGATGAAAGAAATTGTAGGATATACAAATAAATAGAAAGATACCCTATGTTCATGGATTGAAAGAATTAATAGTGTTAAAATGGCCATACCCAAAACAATCTGCATATATAATGCAATCTGTATAAAAATCTCAATGATATTTTTCACAGAAATACAAAAACAATTCTAAAATTTGTATTGCATCACAAAAGACCCTAAATAGCCAAAGCAAATTTGAGAAAGAAGAACAAAGCTGGAAGTGTCAAACTCCCTGATTTCAAACTATATTACTAATCAATAAAGTATAGTACTGGCATAACAATAGACAGACCAATGGAACAGAATGGAGAGCCCAGAGATCAACTCATGCATGTAGTGGTTAACTGATCCTTGACAGGGGTCCCAAAAGTATGCAATGGGGAAAGAAAATTTTTCTTCAATAAATGGTGATGGGAAAACTGGATATCCACATTCAAAAGAATGAAACTAGATCCTTGTCTTATGTCATATACAAATATTTTAACTAGAAATAGATTAAAGACTTAAATGTAAGATCTGAAACCACAAAACTCCTAGAAGAAAACATAAGGAAAAATCTCCTCGACATCGGTCTTGTCAATGATTTTTTTGCATATGATGCCAAAAGTACAGGCAACAAAAGCCAAATTAAATAAGGAGGATTACATCAAACTAAAAAGCTTCTGCACAACAAAGGACTCAGTCGATACAATGAAAAGATAACCTACAGACCAGGAGAAAATATTTGCAAATCATATATCTGATAAGGGGTTAATACCCCAAATACATAAGGAATTCACACAACTCAATAGCTAAAAAACAAATCACCCAATTAAAAAACGGACAAAGGATTCAAATAAATATTCTTCCAAAGAAGACATACAAATGGCCAACAGATATAGGAAAAGATGCTAAACATTGCTAATCATCAGAAAAATGCACATCAAAACCACCATGAGCTATCGCCTCACATCTATTAGGATGGCCATTACCAAAAAATAAAAGATAAGTGTTGGCAACGGTATGGAGAAAAGGGCATACTGTTGCTGGTAATGTAAACTGAGATAGCCATTATGGAAAACAGTATGGAAGTTCCTCAAAAAATTAAAAGTAGAACTACCATAAGATCCAGGAATACCTTCTGTGTATATATACAAAGAAAATGAAATTAGTACCTTGAAGAAATATCTGCATCTACTTGTTCTTTGCAATGTTAGTCACAATAGCCAAGATAGGGAAACAACTTAAGTCCATCAATAGACAAATGGATAAGATAAATATATATACATACACATACATGTAATAGAATATTATTCAGGTGCAACAAAGAAGAAAATTCTGCGATTTGTGACAACATGGATGAACCTGGAGGAGGTTACCCTAAGTGAAATAAACCAGATGAAGAAAGACAAATGTGTGATCTCACTTATACGTGGATTGTAAAAACTCAAACTCATGGAAGCAGAGAGTAGAATGGTGGTTACCAAGGGCTGGGAAGTGGGGAAAATTGGGAGATATCGGTTAAAGGTTACGAAAAGAAAAAAGATATTGTGAGATAGTAAATGCTGTTTCAAATCACTGGATTTTGGGGTAATTCATTGCATAGAAATATCTAATACATCTATCTGATATTCACTTCCTCTTTTCTATTTAGAGAAATCTGATTTATTATTCGGTTGGCAATTTTATTGGCTAAAATATATTTCCCAGTCTCCTATGCAACAACTAGAATTGGCCCTGTAGCATGGCCCTGTATGCAATAAATGATAAACAGAAATTTGCAGAGGTTTTCTAGGACCATTTTGCTGTTCTGATAAATGCGTTTTCTTTCATCCTACCTTGAATATGAATGGGATGACTGAACAACTATCTTACCAGTAGGTGAGAAAGGTCAAGGGAATCATATTGACTTTGGCTCTAATATCATTGAGTTGCTAAAGTAATGCCAGAAATTGCCTGCTTTCATACTTGTTATATGAAGAAAGAAAAAAAAAATTGTTTAAGCTATTTTTTAGTCAGTTTTTCTGTTACCAACAACTGGAATACAATCTTTACTGGAAAAGCTACTTCTCTATTTTATGTTATTCAGGGAGTTGTGGCAGAGCTTCTCTTTTTATTCTGAAAAATTAGCATTCACTCATTGTCATGAAAAGTATTGTTAATTTGTTTTTAAAAATCTTTAGAACCAGATCTTTTGAATATGCTATCTTCATCCATATCATTAGTATAGATAAAAAAATTAATTATTAGAAGGAGAAAAATGAAAGGGATGAAAGATAAGAAGGAAAAAGAAGAAAGCAAAGGAAAGAAGCCAAGATAAAAAGATGTATATATTGAAAGGAAAATGATAAAGGGGAAAAAGTACATTTTTAAACTTGTGCAACAAAATTGGTGTGAAAATTGTTTAATGAGTCTAAACAGTAAAGTGCAAAAACATTTGTTGTCTCTTTCTAGGATGTTAGGCACTTTTTAAAATATCATGCACAATGAGATTTTTTTAAGCATAAATTTCTTTTCCTGGTGTTTGAACTTTGACATTAAACAGTGAAAGCCTAAACTTGAGATGCTTTTGATAACTGTCTTTCTTGGAAAGAAGGTGTGAGGTGATAATGAATTGAACCTTTGAAAACACAGAGTGATTTTGCACGTTCTAATTATTTTGTGAATTACATATAAAAAAAAGAAAAAGGAATTACTTATCTTACATAAATAGAGTGCGTGTGTGTGTGTGTGTGTGTGTGTGTATGTATTCCTAGATGCATAAATATTCCAAAAAAATATTAAATTAATTGGTGGCACAGAAATCATTTATTTTAGGGTATGGTATATTGTGACATTCATACAAAATATGTCACAGATATTAACAGAAAGAGAAGAAATTACAAATTAAAATTTTTAAATCTCTTTATAAATCATTTGTGAAACTGCAATTCTTGGGGAATTTTTGTTCTTCTATTAAAAATATATTACCTACTTTATACTTACATGGGTAATAGGCTGGTATGGTGTTTGAAGTCTTCTTCCATTTTAAATGGACATTTTTATTAATAAAAACTATATTAGTTAGGGTTCTCCAGAGAAACAGAGTCAATAGCAATTGCCTCCCATGTTTACGGAAGTTGAAAAAGTCACATTATCTGCCATCTACAAACTGCAGGCCCAAGGAAGCTGGTGGTGTAGTTCTAAGAACTGGAAGGCTGATGAGGTAGGTCTGATACCAATCCAGGGTGGGAGATGACTGATGTTCCAGCTCAAGCAGTCAGGCAGAAAGTGCAAATTCTCCCTCCCTTCACAGTTTTGTTCTACTCAGGCCCTCCATCAATAGATAAAGCCCACCCACATTGGAGAGGACAATCTGCCTTGTTTAGAAGCCAATTCAAATGCTAATCTCATCCAGAAACACTTGCACAGGCACACTTTTTAGCCATTTATCTGGGCACCCTGTGATCTAGTCAAGTTGACACATAAAGGATAACCATCATAACATCACTGGTAAACATTAAAATATAGTATAGCTTATGTGACACACATTTGTTTGGCACCGGAGCCAACCTGCTTGATTCGAATCACAGATCTGCCACAAGGTCTTATGACTTCCAACAAAGACTGACCTTCCCTGGGCTTCAGTTTCTACATCTATAAAATAGAGAAAATGCTAGCACCTAGTGCATAGGGTATTATGAAAATTAGGTAAGCAAATATATGTAAAGTATTTAGTATAGGTCTGGAATGTGATCAGCACTCAATGCATTTTACTATAACTTTGTGAATACAGACTTAATAAAATGTTCTAGAACTGAACATCATCTATCTTGGTTGGACAAGCAAATGGAAAAATTAGAGTGAAAATGTAGGGATTAGTCAGTCAAAAAGTGTGAATCAACAGAGCTATTTGAACCTCAGAATAAATACATAGAACAACCACAATTTTTATACCTATATTTTAAGGCAAATTTATTTATTTCTTTTACAAAGCTAAAAAGAGAAATCCTAAAATCAGGATGAACCACCGTCAGTCAATTTCCACCACCTCCCTCCCCTGTAGTACTCTATTTGAAGATGTGTATATCATTCTAAACAGTTTTGCCTACTTTTTATGACATAAGTAATATATATTCACTGTAGACCAATACAAAATAAAAAATAACAAATAAATAGGAAAAAAGAAAAAAATAAATACCTACATTTCCACTACCCAGAAATAAGCACTGATGTTTTGGTGTGTGTCCTTTCAGACCGTTTTCTACTCATTTTTAACAATTTAAATAAATCATATATATTTTAATACCAAATCAGATCACATATTCATATTGTTTATTATCTGTTTATTTTATTTAGAATTCTATGAAATGATTTTCATGTCAATGATTATAATTTTTACAGCCTCATTTTAAATGGCTAGTTATGAATTTTTCAAAATTTCCTCAAGTAATCCTTATATTGGACATTTACTTAGTTTTTGGTTTTTCTGTTATAAACAATGCTGATTGTTTCCTTAGATAATAGTTTTGCGTATGGTTGAGATCAACTACTAGAAATAAATGAATGTAGATTTTAATGCATAGCACAGCCACACAGTCCAAAAATGCTAGACCTTATGCTGTTTCTTGGATGCTTCTAATAGGTGTCTAAGGCTTCAAGCATGTGACTTCAAACCAGATATGCATGTAAAGTTGCTCCAAAATCATGAGAAAAAAGACAAACTTATTTTACAGGTAAGAAGTCAAATAGAACCCAGGATCACTTTTGAGCATTTAGACTCTGATGCAAACCCAATGAATGACTCGATCAGGTACAGGACAGGAAGAAGAACTAAAAGAGTTAAAATTGAAAGCCTGTCCAACATTTAAATAACGGTGTTTCATTATTCTGGTTTAAAGCAAGAAAATTGTATAAATAATTCATCCCCGTCCTCCAACAACAACAACAACAAAAATGTCTTTACACTTTCAAATAGATGTTAAAACAGGAACTGTTTTGCCGAAAGTAAATAAGTGGAGTGTAAATTTCTCTTCCTGCCAAGACAGAAGAGATTCTATATCATAGCTGGATGAGGAAATAAGATTCACTACCAGAAAATATTCCACAAGAACTACCTATTTGCACTAAGGAACTCAAAGAAAGAAAGAAAAAAAAAATCCCTGGCTCTACAACCAACCAATTCCATTTAATATTTATGTTACATGAAGGATGACTACCCTGGGGTCAGTTCTTCATTTTTCTAACTGCACCAAAAGGGAAGCTTTCCGATGGGGGAAAACATATCTCTTTTTGTAAGCTCATCAATGGTTAGGTCTTAAGGGTACCACTTCATATTCTAGGAGGAGGTCATTTAAAAAATGAGGTCTAAGGCCTCACTATTAATAATAGATTAAGAACTAGCTTAAACTCTGCCTTTTGGTCCCAATCAAACTCAAACATTCCTTTATTCTTTTCTTGAATTTCAAAACCCAAAGAGGAATGGCTCCCTCACTTCCTCTTTATTGAGAAATAAGTTCAAGGTGCTCTTTGGGAGATTTTGGTTAAAAAGCTACTCGTACTGGAATTTTCTGATGTTCTTGGTTGTTCACACAGTAAGATGTGCAATCAAACACTCTCTTAAAAGAGGAAAGGTTCACATCTGGCTAGGTTTTTAGGATTCCATACGGTACATCTGAAAACAGGAGAATCAAATTATCATAATGTCAATTCCTAAGTTCATAGGAAACATTCACATATACTATCCCACTGAGTACTTGCAGCACCCCGGGAGGTAAGTCAGATGGTATGGTTACTCCAATTTAACCAAAGAGGAAATTGAGGCTTAGTAAGATTGAGTGGGTTCCAAGGGACACAGCAATAAATGGTGGAATCAGAGTCAAACCCACTCTTTCTATGCATATATTGTCTTCAGGCAAATTGACACTCAGTATCTTTTATCCGGGAAGACTTCTAACTAAGGGCCTGTTAATACATCACTTCCTCATTTGCATTTCTAAAGCTCCTCTCAATCTTTCATCACCTTCCATTGGTTCCAGCTAGTATTTTTGCTTAATAAACAACAACAACAAAAATCAACACATTTATGTTAAGTCTGATTTTGGATAATTTTTGACCGTGCAGCTGTATTTGTTACAGAGTTGGTGGCTATACAAATGACTTAGCAGGAAACATTTAAGTATCACTTAGAGTCCAGTTAAATTAATATGATCAACATTGTTTAAGCACATGCTTGGAATAGAGCTGAAAATTGTTTTTAGTATATGACAACACAAAAGGAAAAGGAGATCTTGCTTCCCTTTGCCTTGAGTCCTTATCTGAACTGATAAATGAACACGCTATTTAGCTTGAAGAACAAGTTTCTTCAAATGGTAGAACTATTATAATTTAAACCATCCTATGTGGGTTCTTTCAAGCATAGTCTTTTTGAATGTGTTGTTCTCGACATCAAATATAAGCAATCGATTTTCTTTTTCTGTCCATATCTGCTGAACTTGAGATATGCCTCAGCAATAATTTTTTGTTTTGTTTTTTTTTCATTTTTTTTCCAGCTATTGTCCACACAATTATTGGTTAATCCTTCCAGGCAGCAGTGAGGTGTGTGTTCCTCATATGCCAAAGGACTTCCACCAATCTCTAATTGCTTTCTGAACTTCACCCTCTTTTTTCTTGCTAGAGCTGTCATAAAACTTGCCTTTAACCACCCAAGTGTTCACTTTATCAGTACTCGAGTTCTGTTTTTCAGCCAATAATGGTCAAAACTGTATGTTAGAGCAGGAAAGTAACAGACAGAAGGAGCATGGGACAGTAAATAAATAACTCAAGGGTGCCATTCTAAATGAGGGAAGTACAGCATGGGTGACAGATACTTGTTGGCTCAGAGTGTAAGCCAGCACTCCTTGTACAGAATTGTCTGACCACTCATGAGAAAAAACCTATAATGACTACACTCTTTGGTGTACACACACACCATTTTAAATATAAAAACATTTTCTGAGATAAACATTGTTATAGCAAATCAGAAGGGTAGGGGCAGTGCTGAACGAGGTGTCAGGTGTGTGATCTTGAATCCAATGTTGCAGATCTGAAGAGGCAGTACCGAGGAGGGCAAAGCAATGTGGGGATTAAGCGGCAGCTTCCTAGATCCAGGAGGCTCTCCAACTATCTAGGTCATTTAACTTCCGTGAGCAAGTCATTTAACATTTGCGGCACAGTGGATTGAAGGTTTTCAAAGTGGACTTTATGGAGCATTCGGTGTTCCCAGGAGCTCACGCACAATATGCCTATGGGAAGGAGCCCTGGGTGTTCTTATGAGGATTCAGACTTCCAACTAACTTCATCTGAAACAAGACCTGTTTAATGTATGGATTTATTTCTAAGATTTTATTTAAATACAAGTTTCTAATTCTTTTTTTAAAATATATAAAAACAAAATTAACCATAATGATCTCTAGAGTCTCTTCCAACTCTAATATTTTACTCCTTGTTTCTGCTGGAAGAGAAAATGGTGAGAAGCTCTATTCTCACAATCACAAGCAATCCTATCTGCCAACTTTTGATAAATTACTGACTTGGCTACCAGTAAGGTTGGCAATCTGTTGTAAACATAGTCACACAAGGTTGGTGGTCCCCAAATTATCTTCACTATATAACAAAAAATCAGGAAGAAAAAAATATGCTGATGAGGAGTGTCAGTCGGAAAAATCTGGCAGAAGAGAGACTGACAAGAGTACATGGAGAGGGAGCTTTCAGTCCTCTCCTCACACCAGACCGATTTCTTCCGACTCCCCTGTGTTTTCAGAGAGAAAGAAAGGATATGCGGTGGGGGAGAAAGAGAGAGAAGAAGAATGGAGAGAAGTAAAATGGAGCTGTTAATCCGACTGGTTGGAGTCTAAGCTAGTAATTGAATTACATATTATAATAGATGGGGTCACTGTTTCCTCCCACAAATACATACTAGAGTCTCAAAGAAAAGACACACAAACCATGTATTAGTTGGGAATCTGGCAAGAAATAATCCACTTCAGATGGCACAGAGACTGTAATGAAGGGATTCCTTAGGATGTATGGGTAGGTTTCAGGCAGCCAGAAAGATGAGTCACCGAGAGGACAGCAAGAGTAGGAGGTAGTTCCCACCTGGGACCGGAGGCTTGTAAGTGCTGGTTCCGTGAAGAAGGGGACTCTGGACAGGACTGTGGTCCTGGAGTAAAAGACCCTCTGCCAGAAATGGGATCCAAAGCAGGGAGGAGGAGGGAAGAAATTCCCCAACCCTTCCATTCTCCTTACCTCTCATCTCCTGCCAGTGCCTCACCAGGAGCCAGATGGCAAAGGAGTTACATAATGCAATGCGAACACATCAGCCTCTTGGGGTTCCAGGGACATAGATTAGGGCAGAGAAGGGATCTACCAAATCTAATGCACATGTACGCATGTGGGGTCAGGCAACTAGAAATCCTCAGCACAGATCCTCAGCCCAAGAAAACATGCATGTATGCATATGTAAGGCTTGTGAGCCCCCTCAAGGCTACTCGTGGATACTAGGTTAAGAAATTCTAAATATATTAATGACTTTCAAATCAATATCTGTAGGCTATATCCTTGTCTTTCCCCAAAGTCTAGATTTCAGATGTACAACTACTCATTAGACATCTTTTGTCAGATATCCTGTAGGTATCTCAGGTTGGGGCTGCTCAAAACAAAAGTTGTTATCTTTCTCTTCAGTCCCCTTTTCTATGAACCTGAGTCGGCCTGGCCAGATAAGTGTAAATCTTTAACTCCTTTTTCCTTCTCTCTTTAAATCTTATCAGTGACTAAGTCCTGTTTATTCCCTCTCTAAGTGTCTCAGGCACTTGTTCTTTTACTGTCAGTCGTATTGCCAGCATCTCGATACAGACTGCCATCGCCTCCACCCTGGACCACTGTCCTTTCATGTGCGTTCCCGGCCTCTTACCTCTTCCCCATCAGTGTGTTTTCCACGAAGTCATAGAGAGTTGCTTTTCTAAAAAGAAAATTCCATCATGCCACTTCCTTAACTAAAACTCTTCAGTCTCTCCCTTGTAGAAATCCAAATCCCCCCCGATTCAACTGCATGCACACCAGCTTTGTCTCCACTGTTTCCCCATGACGCTGAAGCTCTTGTAACAAACACCAAATGAGTGGCAGGTTTCGTTTTTTGTTTTTGTTGAGACTGTGTGTTTTGAATGCCTTTCTCCCACCTTCAACTCCACTGGCCTGGTAAGTTTTTGTTAACTTTTTTTTTTTTTTTTTTTCTGCTGCCCTCTCCCTCAAAAGCCACATGCAATGAGTCCTGCGGAGTGCTGCAAAAGCATGCATTTTGGATCTCTTCATAAAAGGTGAGCCACCTGTTAGGATGGCTATTATCAAATGAACAAAAGATAACATGTGTTGGTGAGGATGTGGAGCAACTGGAACCCTGTTGGCACGGATGTAAAATGGTTCAGTTGCTTTAGAAAACAATATGCAAGTTCCTATAAAAAAATTAAAAACTACCTATGATTCAGAATTCCCACTTATGGATATTTATCCAAAAGAATTGAAATCAGGACCTCAAAGAGATATTTGCACATCCATTTTCATTGCAGCATTATTCACAATGGCCAAGAGGTGGAAACAACTTCAGGGTCCATCAATGGACAAAAGGATAAAGAAAATGTGGTTTATACATACCATGGAATACCATTCGTCCTTTTTTTTTTAATTTAATTTAATTTTTTTTTATTTATTTTTTTTTATTTCAACATAATATGGGGGTACAGATGTTTAGGTTACACGTGTTGCCCTTCCCTCCCTCCCCCCCTCAGTCCAAGTTTCAAATATGTCCATCCTATTGCGTGGTGCGCATTGCACTCTTTGTGTATGCATATATCCATCCCATCCTCCCTTCTCCCCCCTCCCTCCTGCCCAACATCCAATAGATGTTATTCTTATATATGCACTTATGTGTTGATCCATTAATACCAATTTGATGGTGA
>CAUYSK010003620.1:0-24061 GCA_963575035.1 Avahi laniger | reverse complement strand
TCTATAATGAAAATGCACTTAAAATCACATCGTAACTAAAATTGTTCAGCGAACTTTTATTGAACGTAATATATATATGTAAAAACAAATTGTGAGTATAACTTTTGTTCTGTATTTCATTTGATTTATCAATACATTATGGATTAAGAAGAACAGGATAGGTGTAGTGTATTCTTGGTTATCAAAATACTCACATAGCTTTGGGATTTTCGATTGGTAAATATTCATGATGTGTGAAAAAGCATGATGCATACTGTACTATCTCAATCCCATAAAATTGGATGCTGTGTATGTGTCAGGATCTGGAAGGACACATCCAACTGTAAACTGCTTGTGATGGTGGATGACTTTGTTCTTTGCTTCTTGTGTTTTTCAGTTTCCTATATTGCATATATTAACTTTTAAAAAAAATAAAGGTTATTTTAAAAACTTGAAAAAAAAAAATAAAAAACGAAAAAAAAAAGAGTGGTCTAGGGTATCTGGCATAAGCAAATTCTGAGCAGCAAAACATTGAAGAAGTGGTGTGACTACTTTTAACAACTTACGATCAGATATGGTAGCAAAGAAGTGACTGAAGGTGGAACTTATGATTAAAAGGGAAGCAGAGCATAAAAAATTGGAAAATTTCCACTCTGGCCATATGGTAGAGAAGGAAAAAACATTTTCAGGAGGGAAATCCAGGGGTGCAGCCAAGAGACCCTTTGTTAAAGAGATTAGCATGACTAAAAGGAAGGCAGGTACTAATAGTCAAGGCAAGGGTTGCCACCTTGGGTTGTAGCTGCCTGTATCCCAGCTACTCAGGCTGGACCAGCTGGAGCTCAGACCACCCCAGGTACTGCTCAGGCAACCACTCCAGAGAGTAGAAGCCATAAGCCTTGGCAGCTTCCATGTTAAGACTGCAGGGATCCAGAATGCAAGAATGGCGGAAGCTTGGGAGCTTCCATCTAGATTTCAGAGGATGTATCAGAAAGCTTGGGAATGCAGACAGAAACTGCCACTGGATGGAGTCACCACAGAGAGCCTCTACTAGGGCAATGCACTGTGGAGCTGTGGGAACAGGGCCACCTTCAAGACCCCAGAATTATAGAGCTACCAGCAATGTGCAACTTTAGCCTGGAAAAGCTGTAAATATTCGACTCCAAACTGTGAGAGCGGCTTCATGGGCTGCGCCCAGCAAAACCATGGGGATGGGGCTGCCCAAGACCTTGGGAGCTCACCCCTCACACATGTGTGTCTAGGATCCAGGACATGGGGGTCAAAGATTTTTTTTTTGGACACAAAAATTCCAGCTTTTTTTATTCTCCCCTTTTACACAAAACAAAGTAGAAGAAAGAATAAAGGATTAGAACTGCAATAGTAGTAGAATTCAGTAGAACATGTATACACAAAAAAATCTGGGTAGGAAGATGGGCTTATTTACAATGAGGCAACAAATGTAAAATTAAGGTAGTTTTCACATGAAACACTAAAAAAATCAAATATATGCTACAATGGGTACCACCATTTACAGCAATATTAAAGGGGGAGAAAGTAACACTTAATAGGAACGGATATACCACAAGGTACAGGTTTTACAGCATCAACGCAATAAATTCACGAAACTATATTACAGCTAGTTAATCAGTTTAAGAGATGTTTCGAAATATGTCACATTTTTGGCCCTCAGAGGTTCACTCTTATAGATTTCAACTACTATAAATTTCTAGCTACTGAGAAGGAAAGAATGATTATAAGAGACTTTCCAAGGAATTACAAAATCTAAGTAGATCAGAGGCCAACTATCACCACCTCAAGTCTGTTCTCACCAACAGTCCTTGTATTTTTCAGAAGAATATCTAGGAAAAACGTCAGACACCAGTGTAGTCACTATCTTCTATACCAAACCAATGAGGACTGAAGCAGCCAGGTAATTACTATAAAATGAGAATTTTGAGGACTACTTTAAATCCTATTTATTAGGATTTTATTTATTCTGGTCTCAAAAATTAGTCAGATAAGATTATTTTCTACTGAAATGAATCTTGACTAAACATAGAAGACTTTTGGCCTTTACTGACTGGTCTTGGAGTAAAGGTCATAGATATAAGTCTTAACCTACTGTATACATTTATAGCTAAGTCAGCTGAAAATTTGAAATTAAAAATATGCTAAAAATCCTAAATATAATCTTCTGGAAGTCTGCTATTAAAAAGTCTTTACAAGAGCCACCAGCCCACAGCTCTGCATCAAGTTTTTACTAGATTGCTGCAAATTTCATCTTTGCTGTTGTTCAGCGGTCCATTTTTTGGAGCCAAAAATTCTAGGCACTAGAATGGGAACAAGTCAGGCAAACACAAAAACATAACAAAACAGGAAACACTGGACAGAACAGATCGATCTAGATAGTAGATGATCAGAAACACCAAAGAAATTACACCCATGATGGCAGGTGGAAACCATGCTCTTTCCCATCGGAGGACTTTATCCTCCATCAGCATTGCTTCTCCCCATCCTTGCAGCTGCTCTTCCAGACTTGCAGTCTCAGCAGCCAGCAAGTTGGTGCTCTGATTATCTCGCTCTGATGTTGTCCCTGAGATGCTGTCTCAGTGAGCGTAAGCCACCCTCCAACTCAACCTGCCTCCCGAAAACTGCAAGACAATCTCAGGGCCCAAAGATTATTTTGAAGATTTAAGATTTAAGGTCTGCTTTGTGGGGTTTTGGATTTGCAAGGGGCCTGTTACACCTTTCTTTTGGCCAATTTCTCCCTTTTGAAATGGAAGTATTTACCCAATGCCTGTACAGCCATTATATCTTGGAAATAAATCACTTGTTTTTGAATTTGAAGGCTCATAGCTGGAAGTCTCAGATGAGAATTTAGACTTTGGACTTTTAACTTTGTGCTGGAACAGGTTAGGAGTTTTCGAACTATTAGGAAGGGATGATTGTATTTTGCGATGTGAGAAGGGTATGAATTTTGTGGGGTTGGGGCAAAATGTAAATTTTGGATTTCTGATTGGATCAAACTATGGACCTTTGTTTTAATCTAGTTGCTGGAACGAGTTAGGAGTTTTCGAACTGTTGGGAAAGGATGATTGTATTTTGCGATGTGAGAAGGATATGAATTTTGTGGGGTTGGACAAAATGTAAGTTTTGGATTTTCAATTGGATCAAACTATGGACTTTTGTTTTAATTTAGTTACACATTTTATATCTATAGGTATATAATTTATCATTATATCTATATTAAAATATTGTATCTCTCTATATAATTTAGTTTATTTTCATTTTCTCTCCTGTGCTATAATTTGAATATTTATTTATGCCCTCCAAACTTCATGTTGAAATTTGGTTCCCAATGTTGGAGGTGGGGAGGTGTTTGGGACTTGAGGGTGGTTCCCTCATGAATAGATTAATGTGCTGTGAGAGGGGTGAGTGAGTTCCTTTTCAAAGGCCAATGGAACATATACCAAGAGAGACCATAACCTGGGCCATACGACAAACCTCAACAAATTTTTAAAAATTAAAATTATACATAGAACGTGTTCTATGACCAAAATAGAGTCCAACTAGAAATCAATAACAGAAAGATAACAGGAATATCTCCAAATACTTGGAAACTAAAACACACTTCTTGATAATCCGTAAGTCAAAGAGGAAGTCTCAAGGGAAATTTTTAAAATGCATTTAAGTGAATGAAAATGAAAATACAATATGCCAAAATTTGTGAGACATGGGTAATGAGAGTGAGGAGAATCAGTGATGAGAGTGAAATTTAAGCACTAAATGCACACCTTAGTGTGGTAGGCTGAATCATAGTGCCCCCAAGGATGATACCTGTGATATCTTCTCATCCTGATACCTATGTTGCTTACATAGTAAAAGGGACTTTGTAGATGTTAAATTAAGACTGTTGTGATGGGGGGATTATCTTGGATTATCCAGGTGAGTCCAATATACTCACAACTTGTAAGAGGGAGACAGGAGAATCAGAGTCAGTGAAAGAAGATATATAAGAATGAAAGAATAGGTCAGAGAGGGGAGAAGATATTACACACTGCTGGCTTTGAAGATGGAGCAAGGAGCGCAAACCAAGGAATACAGTCAGCCTCTAGAAGCTAGAAAAGGCAAGAAAATGGACTCTCCCCTAGAGTCTCCAGAAGGAACACAGGCCAGCCGACACCTTGATTTTAGTCTAGTGAAAATGATTTTGGATTTCCAACTTCCAAAACTGTACAACAACAAATTCATGTTGTTTCAAGTTGCTCGATTTGTAGTAAATTATTATAGCAGCAGAAGGAAACTAATACAATTAGAAAAGAAGAAAAGTCTCTAAAGTAGAACAAAATAAACCCAAAGCAAGCAAAAAAGAAGGGAATAAAGATAATAGCAAAATTCAGTGAAACTAAAATCAGAAAAGCAATAGAAAAATCAATAAAATGAAGAGCTGGTTCTTTGAAAAGATCAATTGGCAAACCTCTAGCAAGACTGAAAAAGAAAGAAAAGAGAGAACACATAAGCTACCAATATCAGGAATGAAACAGGGAATATCAATACAGACCATCCAGACATCCAAAGGATAAGCGAATACCACAACAACTCTGCACACGTAAATATGACAATGTACATGAAATGAATCACATCCTAAAAAATACAAACTATCACAATTCACACAATACAAAATAGGTAGTTTGAATAGCCCTATAACTATTGAGGAAATTGAATGTGTCATTTAAAAAAAAACCCCAAAAGAAGTATTCAGGCCCAGATGATTTCCCTGAGAAGTCTACCAAGCACTTTTAAAAAATTAACATCAATTTTACACATTCTTTTCCAAAAAATAGAAAAGAGAACACTTGCCAATTCGTCTTATGGATTCATTTATAGAATTCATTTCTAGTATTACCTAATACCCAAACCAGACAAGGACAGTACAAAGAAAGAAAAACCAGAGACCAGTATCCCCCATGAATATAGATGTAAACATTCTTAACAAAATATTAGCAAGTAGTATTCAGCAATATGTAAAATGACTTATATACCAGAGTTTATTCCAAGGATGCAAGTTCCAGGGCTCACTATTTGAAAACTGATCAATGTAATCCACCATATATTATCAGGCTAAAGAAGAAAAATCTACATGACCTTGGGCTGATGATGAGTTATTATATATAACACCAAAAGCATGATCCATGAAAAATGTTGGCATGTTAGATTTAATTGAAATTAAAAATTTCTATCCTGAGGAAGACACTATTAAGAGAATGGAAAGACAAACCACAGGCTGGGAAAAAATATTTGGTAAACACATATCTGATAAAGACATATTCCAAATATACAAAGAACTTTAAAAACTCAATAATAAGAGAACAACCCAATTAAAAATAGGAAAAAGATCTGAAAGAACACCTCACCAAAGATAAATATTGATGGAGAATAAGCATAGAAGTAGATGCTCAATATTATGTGTAGGGAATTATATATTAAAACAATGAGATACCACTACACAACTATTAGAATGGCTAAAATTCAGACAAAAACCCCGAAAACAAAGATAAAAAAACCTGACAATACCAAACGCTGGAGAGGATGGGAAGCAACAGAAACTTATGCTTTGCTGGAGATGGAAATGCAAAATGGTACAACTGCTTTGGAAGTCTGTTTGGCAGCTTCTTACCAAAAAAAAAAAAAAGAAAAGGATTTACATATAATCCAACAATCACACTGCTAGGTATTTAGACAAATGTGCTGATAAATTATATCCACACAAAAACATGCATCTGAATGTTTATAGCAGCTTTATTCATAATTGCCCCAAACTGGAAGCAATCAAGATGTCCCTCAATAGGTGAATGAATAAACACACTGTGGTATATCTGTACAGTGGAATATCATTTTGAAATAAAAAGAAGCGATCTTCAAGACACAAAAATACATTGAGGAAACCTAAATGCAAAGGCAAAACTTTAGGGACAATAAAATGATCAGTGGTTACCAGGGGTTTAGAGGTCATCAACTGTAACAAATAGATCACACTAAAGCAAGATGTTAATAATAGGAGAAATTGGAGGCAGGGGGAAGGTGGGATTTGGAAACTCTCAGTACTTCGTGTGCAGTTTTCCTGTAAACCTAAGACTTTTCTAAAAAATAAATTATATTAATTAAAACAAACTCTTTGCTTTGCAAAAGAACTTGTTAAAAGGATGAAAGATAATCCAAAAACAGGGAGAAAATATTTGCAAACCACATATCTGACAAAGCACTAGTATCCAGTATGTATAAAAAACTCTCAAATCTCAACAGTCAACAAGCAAGACTATTAGAACTTGAGCAAGAGACATGAAGAGATGTTGCACTGAAGAGGACATACAGGTGACAAATAAACACAAACACATGTGGCAGGTAAGATAAGGTGCAGGCCAGACCAAGGCTGACAGATTTACGTGATAAAGCCACAATGAACTCTTTTTAGATTTTTGTCATTTTATTATTTACACAAACAGTGAAAGGAAGATTAGAGAGATGCCAGGTCCTCATGGTCCTTGTTCTATACACCAGAAAAGATGCACTGAAAAAAAAAAAAAAGCCACATCTCCGGTGTAAGTGGTGAGACACCTCACTGCTTAGGAGTCCACTCTAGAGGGCAGCTACATGGTTTCATGGTCTGCAGCTAAACCCTGAGGGTGTAGCCCCTCAGAACCTGTGAGCCAAAGAGGACCTCTCTCATGACAGCCTCCCAACAGACTTGGGGGACAAAGGGACATGGCCTTGCAGCAGCACCTCACAAGCCAACCTTCCTATTCTCAGGGAGGATCACAGAGCATTCTGCCAAGGTTCAGATTAGCTGCAGTCCAAGCCTTGCCTCTGTGGCTGATGTTGATACACTCAAAATAACCTTAAGTAAAACCAAACCAGCAACCAGAATGTAATCTCTTATATTCCCACTCCATTCATGCCCCAAGGCAAGTCTTCCTGAAGTGAAAGCAGAGTGAGGAAGACTGCGGAGAAGACAGAAGAAGGAAGCTAATGACGGAACTAATGGTGATCCAAAACCATCACCAAGAAGACTAAGTGAACCCTAAGTCTGAAAATACTAAAAAAACAAACAAAAATAAGTGTTATAGGAGATTAGAGCACAGACTACAGTTAAAGGACTTAATAGATAATGGAAACTATGTGATATGCATAGCAGTGATCAGGAGAAAATTCATAGCATTAAACATTTTGATTAGTAAAAATGAAGAAATGGAAATAAATTAATTAAATACCTGTGATGGTTAATGTTAGGTGTCAACTTGATTGGATTAAGGGATGCCCAGATAGCTGGTAAAGTATTACATCTGGGTATGTCTGGAAGGGTGTTTCCAGAAGACTGGTATTTGAATCAGTGGACCGAGTAAGGAACATCTGCCCTCATCCAGTGTGGGCAGGCACCATCCAATCCTTTGAGGGCCCAGGTAGAACAAAAAGGCTGGGAAAGGCAAATTCTCTCTTTCTTCTGGGGCTGGGACACCCATCTTCTCCTGATCTTGGACATCAGAACTGCAGGTTCTCTGGCCTTTGGACGCTGGGACTTGCCTAGCAGCCCCTGAGGTTCTCAGGCCTTCAGCCTCAGACTGAGAGTTACTGTCAGCTCCCTTGGATCCCAAGCCTTTGGACTTGCACTGAGCCATGCTGTCAGCTTCCCTAACTCTCCAGCTTGTAGACAACATATCATGGGACTTCACAGCCTTCATAATCATGTGAGCTAATTCCTATAGCAAATCCTCTTTATCTCTCTCTCTGTCCATCCATCCTATTGGTTCTGTTTCTCTGCAAAATCCTGACTAATATATACCCCATTCAAATTAAATAAAACGAAATGGAAAAAGAACAACAAAATAAATCAAAAAGAAGTGCAAAGAAGAAAAAAAATGAAGATAAAAGCAAAACCTAAGGAAGTAGAAAATTGAAAAATAGTAGATCAAAGTAATAAATCAAAATTCTATTTTTTGAAGAAATAAACTGAAAACCCACTAGCTAACTTGATCAAGGAAAAAAGAAAATACTAATATATAAATTAAGAACTAACAAAAAGAAACAGAAACTGAAACAGAAGAAATTTTTTAAGCCAGGAGACTACTTTGAAGATTTCTATGCACATGAACTTTTGTTTTTTTGAGATGAGGTCTCACTCTGTTGCCCTGGGCAGAGTGCAGTGGCATGATCATAGCTCATTGCAACCTCAAACTCCTGGGCTCCAAGGATCCTCCTGCCTCAACCTCCTGAGTAGCTGGGACTACAGGCACATGCCACCACGCCCAGCTAACTTTTCTAGTAGAGACTGGGTCTCAATACTGCTCAGGCTTGTCTCAAACTCCTGACCTCAAGTGATCCTCCCACCAGGCTCCCAGAGCACTAGGATTACAGGCGTGAGCCACTGTGCCTAGCCTATGTACATGAATTTTAAAACCTAGAAAAAAGGATAATTTTCTAGGGAAATACAGATGACCAAAACTGACTCTATTAGAGATAGAAAGCTTAAACATACCAAATTTCACAAAAGAAACAGAGATAAATGAGGCAATGCAAAAGGAATATGTGTCAAAGTAGTCTGAGCCCCTGTTCATGCACCATCCTTGGGTCTTACCGACCTGATCAAGCCTAAGCTTGAGTGCAGCTTCTTTAGCATTTTGGTGGGGCCACTTCTCTTGAGAAAAACTGACAGGAATAAGATTAGTGAGATGGTCTTGAGACTGCAACTGATACTCATTGTCTCTCTCTGCTACCACTGCTTCTAGATCTTCTCCCTCCCCTTGCTAACATTTCTGCTGCTCTGGTGGCTTCCTGGTGGGATGACCTAGTCCTCATTGCTTAGGAGTCTGAGTCTCTGGCACCCAGCCCTTTTCGGGTTTTGGCAAATCACATGTCTGACAAAGGAAATAAATGTATTCAGAATCTAGAAAGACCTCTCTAAACTCAACAGTAAGAAAACGAGCAATCCAGTAAAAAGAAAAAGTGGGCAAAAGATTTTAACAGCTATTTTGCAAAAGAAGATATATGAGTGGCAAATAAGCACATGAAAATATGCTCGAAGTTATTGGCCAGTAGTGAAATGCAAATTAAAACCACAATGAATAGCATGACACATATTAGTGTGGCTAAGGCAAAAAACTAACTGACAATATAAAGTGCTGACAAGGATAGGGGCTCTCACACATTGCTTGTGAGAATGCAGAATGATCCAGCCACTCAGGAAAACACTTGTGTGGTTTCTTATTTTGTAAGAAACATACACTTACTATGTGACCCAGCAAGTCTTCTACTAAGTATCTATCCTTGAAAAGTGAAAACTTCTGGTCATACAAAAACCTATACATGAATATTTATAGCAGTTCTGTTCATAATCAGCAACTCTCAGAAACAACCTAAATGTCCTTCAGTGGGTAAATGGTTAAACAAACTGGTACATCCAAACAATGGAATACAACATGGCAATAAAAAAGAATGAACAACTGATACATATAACAAGGATGAAACACAAAGGTGTTATGCAAATAAGCCAGTCTCAAAAGGTAGCATGCCATTTGATTACATTTACATGACCTTCTGGAAAAGGCAAAACTGGGGGCAGAACAAATCAGTGTTTGGCAGGAACTGGAGCTAGGGGACGCTTGACTATACAGGGGCAGCATGAGTTTTTTTTTTTTTTTTTGTAGTGATGGAACTATTCTATATCTTATTTGTGGTGGAGGCTACATGATTTCTTAAAATGTGTTAAAATTCATAGAACTGTACATGACAAAGTAAATTTTTCTGTACATAAAAAAGGAAATTCTCCTGTATTTTTGTAAAGGATTTAAAAAGGCAGGGAAATGTGAACTGGGAAAAAGGAAGACATCTCATACAAAATAAAAGAGAAAGTGAGTAACCTCATTTGCAAAGATAATATTTTATTTAACTTACGGAATCTGAACTTAAGAAAGGTTCCCACATAATTGGTAAGGTCTGGATATATTGGTCATATCATCGTGACCTTAATTGTTTTCCACTTATGTCTAAGGGAAAGGTTAACATCCATGACATAGTGGGAACATCATGATTTTGTCTTTAAAAAATACTTCCCTATATTATCTTTAAAAGTTTACTGATTTTGCCTTTGGTGTTTATATTTTTATTCTACCAGAATTGATTTTGGAGTGAGGGATGCAAATTAATTTTGATTCCTACAGGGACAAGAGATAATCTCAGCACAATGTATAAAAAATCTCTCCTTTCCCCATTGATCTGCAATGCCAACTCTGTCATAGGTTTTCCATAAATGAGTGAGTCAGATATAGGCTCTATATTTTATTCCATTGTTGCACTATTTGTTCAATTACTATTCCTTTATGATAAAATTTGATATCTGTCCATACGCTATTTTTCCTTTTCAGAAATGTCTTAGCTCTTACATATAAATTTATAATTAGTCTGTCAAGTTCCGTGAAAATACTATTGGGATTTAAAAATGAATCTCAATAGATCTACCAATCAATTTGAGGAGAATTGATGTCTTTCATATATTGAGTCTTCCAATCCATGGACATGGTATATGACTTAATGTATTTATTTATCATCTTTCAATAAAGTTTTATAAACTTTCCCATAAACACCTTTCAGATCTTTTCTTAATTTTTTTCCCCCGACACTCATAGCAGCTGCTTTATGTTCCCTCAAAGACCCTTCCATTTGTTCCTCCAGCCCTAGGGGTAGTGGCTCTTGGCTGTAGTTACCTCCGTAATACCTTGGTGTTACCTCTCTGCCTTTTCCATTATCTAATTTAAAAGTCTGTATACCTGGGGAATAGTTCTCTATTTTAAAATCTCTCTCTTCAAAATAACTGGTCTTCTGACAGTACCTTGACTAGTATAGAAATTATTTTCTAGAGTGATCCCAGGAAACAGACCCCCAAAGATAGAAATTTAGTACTGTTAGGTTGTGTCTTTGGGTATCAGTTCTTTCATTTAACATTGTGATGGAAGTCCTGGCCAATGCAACCATACAAGAAAGGGAATAAGAAAAAAGTATGTAGATTAGAAAAGAAGAAATAAAATTGTCATTATGCACATTTGATATTATTGTATTCTTAGAGTAACTAAAAGAATATATAGCTCAGTTTTGAAAATTAACTACAAAGTTTAGCAAAGTTGGTGAAAAATAGACTTAAAAAGCCAATTGTATGTTTGTAAGGCAAAAACAGGTAAATAAAATTTTTGTAAAAATCGAAAGAAAATAAGAGGCACAAGAAAAACTCCTTTATTGGCTTGTTATCTATACATTTTTATTCCAATTTTTTTTAGTGGTAGCTTTAGGAATTACAATATGCATCTTTAACTTATCACAATTAAATAATATTACATGACTTGATATATAATGAAAGAAGCTTAAAACGATATATGCCTATTTTTTCCTTCTATCTCTTATGCCTTAATTATCACAATTTTTATTTCTACATCATGGTATAAGCACCACAATACATAGTTATTTTTTCTTTAAACAATCTTTTTTTTTTTTTTTTTGAGATTGAAGTCTCTGTTGCCCAGGCTAGAGTGCAGTGGCATGATCATAACTCACCGCAGCCTCCAATTCTTAGGCTCAAGAGATCCTCCCTCCTCATCCTCCCAAGTAGTTGGGACTACAGGTGTGCACCACTATGACTGGCTACATTTTTTATTTTTTGTTGAGTTGGAGTCAACAACTGGCTGGTCTCCAACTCCTACCTCAGGTGACCCTCTGCCTCGGTGTCCCAAAGTGCTGGGATTTCAGGTGTGAGTCACCACACTTGGCCTAAACAATCATTTAAAAAATAAATTTTAACAGCGTGAAAGAGCATCTTTTATATTTATTTTCATATTTACTGTCTTTAGTGCTCTTCATTTTTTTATGTAGGTCTGAATTCCATTCTGGTATCCTTTTCCTTCAACCTAAAGAGAACTTCCTTTAACATTTTTTTGTAAGACAGACTTCCTGGTGACAAATTCTCTAAGATTTTTGTCTGAAAAGGTCATTTTTTTGCCTCCATTTGGGAGGACTTTTTTTTTTTTTTGGATGGTTATAGAATTCTAGATTGACAGTCTTTTCCTTTCAGTGCTTTATAGATAGTTTTGGTTTAGATATAGATTTGTACAAACAATCAGTAAACAACATTTTAGAGAAAAGTGGAGAAAATTAAATAGGATGACACGAAGATTTACTGAAATGGAAGGGTGGAGGTCATTGAAAAAAAGGAGGTTATGAAACAGTATGTGCATTATAATCTCATTTTAATAAAAATATGTTACATATACATAGAATATGCAATAGATTATATACATATATAGAATATATATATGCATACATACACGTATGATCTGGAAAGACATATACAATAAGGCATGAGCAGTGTCAGCAGTAATCTCTGAGGGGGAGTACTGCAAGACATTTTATTTTCTCACTTTCCCTTCCACTGGAGCCTGGTTGACTACCGGGAATTAATCGCGTTAATCAGCTCCTGCCCTTGGGCTACTCGTCGCCAGCGGGACCTGGGCCTACAGGCAGGGTCGCTGCGGACGCCGGCCCATTGAGCGCTCAGCCAAGCATGGGGAGTTAACGAAATCCGAACACTCAGACAGAAACTTGGCAGGGTGCGAAAAGTCTTGACAGGACAATCAGAAAGCAGGTTGGTTTTCTCAGCGCACAAGCAGTCTGACGGTGACCAGGGTTGACCCGAGCGCAGGCCCAAGGTCGCCGCCGAATCCCACTCTCCAGCGGGCACAGAGCAGCCCCGCCTCGGCCGCCCAGCTGGGATGAACCCTGCCACAAACCGACGGCGGTCCGATCCGCGCACCGGTGGCATGGTGGTGGGGGATCCGGTGCAAAAGCGGAGGCTCAAATTCTCGCCTCGGTCTCCAAGACCCACTTTCTGGGGCGGTGGGGACAGAACCCCAGCTTGGGGTCTGGGGCAAGTGGAGCGGTTAGAAGGGGAACGCTCGGGTGAGAGCTCGGCCGGACCCTCCGAAGGGTCCCGGGCAGGAGGGACAGCAGGCGGCCAGGGAGGGGACGGTGGGGGAGGGTGGCTTCGAGCAAGGACCCGGCCGGCTGCGCCGGGAGCGCAGGAGCAGGACGGCTGCGTGCGCCTCGGAAGCTCTTTTCATCTTCTGAATAATCTTTATTGCTGCTTTTACTGTAATTTAGACAGACAGATGGCAGGGAGGAGCGAGGAGACCGGGAAAGGCAGGAAGGAGGCAGGAGGCGGGAAGCAAAAGGGAACTGGGAACCGTCCCCTCCTCCGGAAGGCGGTCACGACGTTGGCGCTTCCTTTCAAAAGGCGGCAAAGTTTCCTGGGCTTTATTAGACACTCCGATTGGTCAGTGCACCCGCGGCGTCGGCGCCAGCCGCTGGTACTTAAGGACTGGACGCCAGCGCCTCCAGGGAAACGCGACGGGGACCTCGGACGCGCTCGAGTGAAAAGGTAAGAGAGGGATCCCAGCGCCTTTTTCCGAGTCCGCAGAGTTCCCGCTTCTCCCCAGCCTCAGGGGTCTAGACTGGCCCGAACCCCCACGGGGCGGAGACCCGGGCGGGGGCCCCAGAAGAGAGCCGCCGCCACCCGGGCCGCATCCCTGCGTTTCTCTCCTTGCCGGGAGGCCCAGCTAGTTTGCTCAGCAAAGTCCCTAAAAGGCGGACTGTGGAGGGCCGGGCGGCAGGGCGTGGCGGTGCGTGGAAGGGATTGCGGGCGGCTTGACCTGTGCATCTGCTCTGCCTGGAAAGCAGGAAGAGCCCGCGTACAGCAGCCCGGGTTTCTGCGGGGGCGGAACGGGACGCCCAGCCCTGGACGCCCGCAGGGCCCACTGCCCTTTGGACAGATCCCAGGGCGCTGAAGGCCGGGGCTTCCCGAGTTTTTGGAACTGTAGAATTGAGAAACAAGCTCTGCAGGTGATTGTGTGACTGACCAACCACAGTAAATAATTGTCCTTAATCTAGGAGCTAAAAAGCAGAATTAAAATTGCCATTACCCTGCGGGGAGGTTTATAATTTAGAGAGGGAAGGAATGAAAAAATGTCTTCCTTGCACAAGGTCTGTAAAATGCAAGGGTGCTATTGGGAAAGGGCAAAGAGCCCTGTGATTTTAGTTTCCCAAGAGGTCACCTCTGTCACAGCCCTTTTCCCTTTCTGTTTGTTTCTGCCTGAGGCTAGCTATCCCCACCTGTTTCCCTCAAACCTTTATCCCACGGTTGGGAGCCAGGAGTTTGTGCTGTCCACTTTACCTACCTTACACCTGTTTCTACCTACAGCACACCTGCGTGGGAGGCCTGAACTGTTTCCATCAATTTCCACAGAGAAGTGAAAGGCAAGAAGGTCACCTTTCCCTAATTATTCTCATGCCTTTGTGCTGGCCACTTACCAACTAGAATCCATTGCCCCAAGGGGCTTCTCACAGGCCCACCTCCACACCCCAACCCCTCAAACCGGGGTCCCTGGATTCTGGGGCATTTCTTTCCATGTTTATCTAGCAAACTCTAGTACAATAGGTTTACTTTGTGTCATGTAGCATTTTAAATGCTTTATAAATATTACTTCATTTAATTCTCACTAAAATCCTGTGAGGTAGGTTTTTTTGTGATCGCTATTTTGCTTAAGTAGAGAGAGGTCGAGTAAATGCTCCAAACCACACAGCTAATAAATGGCAGAGCTAGGATTTGAACCCCGGAAGTCTGAATCTTCATCCCTGACCTCTGCTGCCTTTCTCTCTACATATGTTTTTGTACGTAGGTCCTTCAGGACTGATTTTGGTGGAAGGAAACAGCAGATAGTGCTAATTCACTGTGTTGGTGGGAACTCTGGATACATTTAAAGGTTGGAGAAAGTTATCCTGTAAACCCAACAAAAGCAGGTGCTTTTGTTTTTACAGTACTTTGGCAAGTGTCTGGATTTTTTTTTTGAATTCTCAGTTTTTTATTGACTTAGTTCAATTTGATTTACAGTTTCAAATTTACATGGAAAATATCTCTACGAAGAATCTTCAAGTGGCATTGATCGTAATTTTCCTTTAAATCTAAGGATAGAGATGGAAATAAAGTTCCCTGAGCTTTTTCGGCCTGCAGGAGAATCTAAACAGATGGGTGTGGTTGCCATTTTGAATACAGTTACCAATGAATAAATATTAGCATATACTCCTTTAATATTAAAGTGTATGGGGCAAAGAGAAAATATTTAACTTTGAAGTCCCCATATATCAAAACGAATATTTTACAAATGACAAGGATGTTTCAGTGATCTTGGAATGCAGAACAGAGTTGGGAGAAGTATAAATTTCTCTGCAAGGGTCTATATTAGGCAAGAGAGTAAGATTGTAGATGTGCCAGTCTTCATTTTTATCTAACAAATTTCTTCTAAATATCCTCACTGCTCCATAGTCTCATTCTTTCTGTCACCTGAATAAATATCCACCTTATCTGTTTGAAGGTACTGGCATCTACTAACAAGTGAGAATTGCAATTTCAAGCCTTTAGGATAGATTTTTGTAGGAAAGGAAAATAAAGCTGTGATAGTCTACTTATACAGTTTGTATATATCCCTAATGACTTCAAAATAGTTTTTGAATTTACTGATTGTTCTAAATTCTATGTTTTTGTAAATTTTCAAATAATGCTCCCAACTATTTGTCGATTGTATTAATCTTTTAAGAAAACGCTTAATCTTGATTACCTATCCATAATTTTTCATTTCTAATTTACTCTGCCCCTTTATTATTTCCTTTATTCAGTAATAGAATCCATTGTCCTTTTTACTTTGTCCCCATCCATTAGATACCTGCTGCCCTCACTCTCTGTCCTGTTTATCTTAGAATGCATAGTCCAGACTTCAAACACCTCCATGATAAAATCCCATCCTTTTCTCATGATCCTTTTAATTTGGGGGAGGATGGCTTTTTAAAAATTGTGTAATAATTCAAAATTCCAGAAATGTAAATTGAATATAATAGCAAAAATACATGTCTCACCCACCTCTGACATTTAATAGGCTTGCCATTTTGCCATATTTAGCACAGGTCTTTTCCCCCTTGAACTTACAGTGTTATGTATATAATTAAAACCTTCTTCTTAAGTCTCCAATCTCATTCCTTTCCACCCCTATTGGTAACCTCTGTTAGGAAACCAGGGTGCATCCTCATTCACTATGTTTTATCTTTTTACTATACATACATATTCACAAATAATATTTATCATAGTTTTATCTTTAAATTTTTATCTACATGCTATTATATATAATTTCTGTAAACTTGCTTTTTTATTGATATATCATAGTTGTACATATTTTGATATATGTAGGCAGTAATGATCAAATCTGGGTAATTGGGATATCTGTCACCTCAAATATTTATCTTTTCTTTGTGTTGGGACTATTGCAATTCTTCTCTTCTAGCTCTTTTGAAATATACACAATAAATTATTGTTAACTACAACTTCCCTCTCGTACTATCAAATACTAGAGTTTATTCCTTTTATAAGCATGCCTACTCCTCTTTCTTGGTTTCCATTTGCATGGAATATCTTTATCCATGTCTTCATTTTCACTTTCAGTCTATGTGTGTTTTTATAGGTGATGTGAGCTTCTTGTAGGCAGCATCGAGTTAGGTCTAGTGTTTTATTCCACTCAGCCATTCTATGTCTTTTATTTGGAGAACTTGGGCCATTTACATTCAATGTTATTATTGATAGGGAAGGACCTACTACTGCCATTTTCTCACATTTGTTGTGTAATTCCTCTCTTCCTTTCTTCCTTTCTTACTGTCTTCCTTTGTTAAATGATTTTCTCTGGTAGTATGTTTTAATTCTTGGCTTTTTATTTTTATTGTATCTAGTATAGATTTTTGTGTTGTGGTTACCATGAAGCTCACAAAAAACATCCTATAGTTATAACAAGTGTTTAAAACTGATACCAGCTTAACTTTAATCACAAAAAATGAAAAGGAAACAAATTTTTTAAACCTCTATACACATTAACTCCCTTCTCCCCCAACATTTTGAATTTTTGATGTCACAGTTTACATTTTTTATATTACCTATCTCTTAACTGTTGTAGTTATTATCATCTCTAATAATTTTGTCTTTTAGTCTTCTTACAAAAGATGTAAGTGATTTACATATCACAATTACAATATTAGTATAATGAATGCATTAGTGTCCTTTTCTTTTGGTTTAAAGACCTCCTTTAAGCATCTCTTATGGGACAGATCTAGTAGCAATAAATTCCCTCACTTTAATTGTCAGGAAAGTCTTTATCTCTCCTTCCTTTTCTTGAAAGATAACTTTGATGGGTACAGTATTCTTGGTTGGCATTTTTTTCCCTTCAGCTTCTGCTTAGAAGTCTACTGCCAGGCATCTTGGATCTCCCTAATACGTTATTTGCTTCTTTCTCTCACTGCTTTCAGGATCCTCTCTTTGTCTTTCACCTTTGTGAGTTTGATTAAAATATGTCTTGAGGTGTTCTTATTTGGGTTGAATCTGATTGGTGGCTTTTGCTCTCCCTGTACCTGGATATTTATGTCCTTCTCCAGCTTTGGGAAATTTTCTGATATTATTTCCTTGACTAAGCTTTCTACCCCTTTGTCTTTCTCAGTTCCTTCTTTAACTCTGTCTGATTACCTGAATATTTGCTCTTTTGATGTTGTACCATAGTTCCCATATGCTTTGTTCATTCCTTTTCATTTTTTTTACTGTTTTCTTCTCTGTGTGTTTTTAAATAGTCTGTCTTTGAGCTCACTGATTCTTTCTTCTGTTTGATCAATTCTGCTGTCAGTGCTCTCTGTTGCATTTTTCATTTCATTCATCATATTTTTCAGCTCCAAAATTCTTTGAATTTAAAAAATTATTTCTATCTCTGTTAAACTTCTCTGATAAATTTCTGAGTTGGTATTCTATGTTTTATTGAAGTTTGTTGCTCTTCCTTAAAACAGCTATTTTGAATATCTGAGAGATCACACATCTTTATAACTTTAGGGTTGGTTTCTGGTGCCTTATTTTGTCTGTTTGGTGAGGTCATATTTCCCTGAATGTTCTTGATGTTTGTGCAAGTACTGAGGGAATTTATTGCTACCAATCTGTGCCTTGATGGATTAGGTATTTATTTTAGTCTTCACAGTCTGGTTTGGTTTGGACCAGTCCTTCTTCAGAGTGCCTTTCAGGGATTCTAAGCCAACTCTCATGTCCCTTGAGCCTATGGCCACTGTAGCCATCTCAGCCCTAGAGGACACGGTAAGCCCAGGCTTGTCATGAGCCTCAAGAAGACTCTGAGCTTGATGTGGCTTTCTGGCCACATCTGGACCCAGGGAAGACCCAAGGAGGGTTCTGGGTCTGTGTAAGAATGCTGGCCAGGGATCTGCATCTAGAAGATTGTACCAGTGGTCCAAATGGGCATGCCTCCCAGCAGATCTATGGAAACGCAGGCTATCAACTGCAGCAAGAAGGGCTGGAGTTGAGATTTGGCCCCTTCAGGATGTGCTCTGGGAAGGAGGCTGGTGGGCCCATCTCACTCACTCAGGCAGGTATGTATCACCCTGCAGGTCCCTGAACATGTGGAGTAGTTCTTCAGCTGCAGCAGGAGAGACTAGAAGTTGAAACTGGGCCCCCTCAACATCTGCTATGAGATGTAGGTTGATGAGCCCATCATGAAGGCTCAGACTCTTGGGCTGAGAGATATGGGCGAGTCTGTTCCACTCTATTAAAATGTTTTTGTCCTTCTGCCTTTGCACCAACTGCCTCTATCTTGAGATGGCTTTATTTCCTACTTCAAAGGGAAAAGAGAAGGCATCAGAGTGTGCTTAGTCAACTTCTTCCCACCAAACTGACAAACCTACCTTGACCCATGCCAATTAATTTCTTTTCCCCTCCTCCTGATTTTCTTCCACATTCTGGATCACATTCCTTCCCTACCTCTCTTTTCAGGGCCTTCAGTATTTCAATCAGCTCACCTTCTTTCTAAATCTTAAAATTTTCACTTCCCTGCTGGATCCTTCCCATGCATGTGAAATATTTTCAAGCCTTTCCCAGCTCAAAAAAATTATTCAACTTCTTCTTTTCCTGCAGCTACATATCACTGTACTTCTCCTCTTTCATAGCTTGATATATCAACAAGTTGTACAGACTCAATAATGTTATTTCCTTACCTCCCATTCATTCTCCAACACATTGCAAAATGATGACAATAATACAGGTTACTTTACTGAACAAGGCGTAGCGTTAAATGGTTGGTGTGAATTATCTTAATTAGTCCTCGTAATAACGGTCATATTAAGGTAGATGCACCGCATATGGAAGTAACATTCATCGGGTGTTGGGCAGGTGGGAGAGGGGAGGAGGAGATGAGTGAATTCACACCTAATGGGTGCGGTTCACACTGTCTGGGAGATGGGCACACTTACAGCTCTAACTCTGGCGGTGCAAATAAAGCATACATAACCTAAACATTTGTACCCTGGTGATATTCTGAAATTTTAAAAAAGGTACATGCACCATGTCTTATAGATAAGAAAACAGAGATAAAAAGAGGAAACATTTAGGCGATTAAATGACAATTGGAAATCAAGCTGTCTTCGTTGATTCTAATGTCCAAGACCTTAGCCCCTGGTATGTTACCTCCTATCCCCTACTCCCCAGGTGTCGGAACAGCATTTTTCAAACTCACCAATTATCTCAATTTTGCTAAACCTAATAACACTTTCTAGTCATGACCTAGCTGCACCTGTCAGCAGTACTAGATACCATAAAAGTTCAGCAGGTGACCTTGTTTGGGCTTCCTTAATACCATATTCCCTTGGTTTTTATCCTTCCTCTTTGGTTTTTCATGCTCAGTCCTCTCCGCAGTCTCCTTTTTGATGTTTTCTCCTTTTACTCATTCCCTATGTTGACATTCATTGGAAATTTGTCCTAAACAGAGATATTTTCATGCCATGGTGCACACATCCCCTTCAGGTGATCCGACCACTCATGTGCTTCAGTGCTGATGACTTCACCAGGCCAACTCTAAAGCATCCTATAGATCCTGGCTTAAATGTTACTCCCTCCTAGAAGTCTTATTGAACTGTTGTCTCCAGATTAATTCAGATACTCCTTTAATGTGTTTCCCCTTCTATAGTCCATATAATACATGATGATAAATGCTGATTTCATAGCCCCCTTTCCTGCCAGACAGCTCCTAAAGGGAAGGGACTATTTCCTGTCTTCCTGACTAGTCCATTGACTTCTCCCAGTACATATTTGACACACATTAAAGATTTTTTAATAAATGAACTGTATGCATGGAACAATTAATTTCTTACTCAAAGTGAAACAAATGTTCTAATAGTTTCATCTGTAGGGTCAACATGGAGACAAATAACTGCTACCCGATGGTGGAACGATCTCGCCCAGACTTGGTCATCAATATAGGAAAAGTGACTCTTGGAGAAGGAAACAGAAGAAACCTGAATACAACTCAGAAACAAGAGAAGATAAGGTTTACACAGGCTGTGTGTGCTTTATTAAACTCAGGAGGAGGAGTAATTCGGATGAAAATGGAAAACAACGATGAGCATCCTGTGGAGCTGGGACAAGATTTAGAACAGTCTTTGAGAGACCTTATTGAGTTTTCAGACTTTGAGACTTTCTTTGAGATCAAGCAGCAAGACAAGCATTTTTATATTTTTGTTAAGTCCTGGAGCAGTGAAGACAGTTCTGAGAGGCCCCGCATTTGCAGCCTGAATTCATCACTACACTGTAGATCTGGCACCTCTGTACGCACCATGGATTCAAGACAGGCATTCCATCTCCTCAAGACCAAGAAAAAAGATGCAAAATGTAGTTTGATTAATGAAGGATCTCCCCCTAGTAAAATTTCCAAAGCTGACCATCAGAGCACCTCTGAATCAAATCCTGCATACAAAGTTTTCCAAATGAACAGGCTTAAATATGGTGAAATCCTGCCATTTACCGAGTCTCAATCCATAGAGTTTAAACAGTTTGATACAAAAAACACCCAAAAATATGTGAAAAAGATAATTCCAGAGTACATCTCAGCATTTTCAAACAGCAAGGGAGGCTATATTTTTATTGGAGTGCATGATAAGAGTAGAGAAGTCCTGGGATGTCCAAAAGAAAATGTTGACCGAAACTCTTTGGAAAGTGTAATAGCAACAGCAATTTCCAAGATGCCTGTTGTCCACTTTTGCTCTTCCAAACCAAGGCTGGAGTGCACCACAAAAATCATAGATGTGTTTAAGTATGAAGAGTTGTATGGTTATCTCTGTGTGGTTAAAGTGGAGCCATTCTGCTGTCCAGTGTTCTCAGAAGATCCCAAATCGTGGATGGTGAAGGACATGCACATCTGTAGCCTGACAGCCAAGGAGTGGGTAGGCATGATGATAGATCCCGATCCAGGTAAGGGGAAGCAAGCACCTCCCTCCCTGTCCTCCTGCCTCCTCAACATCTTCATGTCCTACATTCTCTGCAATTCTGAGCTCCTCACACTCACTCAAATTTACTTTCTTTAAATGTCCATGTTTTTCCTATATGGGAAGGTTTTATTGGGTGAGAAAAAGCCAAAATCAGATATTTTGTGAATGTGATTTCCCACAAAAGAATTAGGAAAGGGAAATTTGGAAGTGGATTCCTTTATTAAAATCCTCTAATTGGAATTTGCTAGACCTGCATAGTAACAATTACCCTGTACCTCAGTTTAGCATGAGACCAACTCTGGAAGACAAGAGCCAGAATTGGGTGAGTTTTGTTTGGTTGTGGTTAGTGGAGGTGCATGAGCAGGAATATAAAATACATGACGATTAGAATTTAAAAACAGAATATTTTAAGTGTCACTACAGTTCCAGGAAAGAACTATTCAAATATGGAAGAGAGCATTATTTTGAATAGGAAAACACCATTCAAGATTTAAAAGATGGGCTTTTTAATGGTGGATCTTTGGGAAGCTTGACATTGAGTCAAGGAAGTGTGAAGTGTCTGACTTTGGAGCTTGATCGTACTATGCAAAGTGAAATTTAGGCACAGCTTTCAATGGCCTATTCTGGTGGTGGGAGATGAAATCCTACAGGGTAAACTTTTCTTTCTTTCAGAGTTACTTTCAGAGTTGGCCGAGGCTTTTGAATCTCAGCTGAGCCTGTCCCACAGGCCTCCACTTTGCAGACCGGTGTATTCTAAGAAAGGTCTGGAACATAAAGCAGATCTTCAACGACATTTGTTTCCAGGTACTAACTGCCAGTTTTCACATTAGGAGAAAGGGAGATGATTTAATACAGTTGGTTAAAAAAAAATCTGTGAAAGACTGTTCTTCAAATCCAAGTGTATCAAGTGACAGTGCCACAGGCCTCCTGGGGATGAGTTTCAGGTACCCTTAGAAATAGCTTAGTGGTTGCCAAATCTAGCTGATTATCAGAAATACTGTAGGAGGTAGTTAAACATGCAGTTGTCCAGGTCCCCATGAAGAACTTAAAAACATGTAATTTCCAGGGATGAGGCCTGGGCATGTGCATTTGAGCAAGCTTCTCCAATTCTTCTGATGCTCTGCTGGATTTGGAAACCGCTTGTCTAGTACAAGTGCAGGCAAACAAGGGGGCACTGTGGAATACTTGACCACTACTGTTCAGCTTTTCAGAGATGGAAGAATCACATCCATAAAAAGAATAAAAATGTTCACCTGGTAGAATATAAAAACACAGAAAAACCACAAGTAATTTCTCTTGAAGGGGCTAGAGGGGATGAGTCACCAGTGGCCCAGAGGAAGCGTAAAATAATCATTCAAGACCACGGACAGTGTTAGGTAACCTGTTTCCCTGCTGCTCAAATATTTTTTTAGCAAGATTCTGTCCAGGAGTTCGTGCTTACAAAAGGAAACCTAGATTTCTAGATGAGGAAAATGAATTGAATAACTTCACACACTGAAAATATTAAATGTGTGATCTAACAATAGAACATAATATGCAAATATCCTATAATCTCTAGACATTTATTAAGCGCCTGATAATTAATATATTATGTCTGCCTTAGGCCTATTTTCAACCAAATAGTTTTCTTACTTACCTGAGATTTTTGTAGTTATTAGCTTATCAGAATGGTTGTTTGACATTTCACAATAAGAATATGAGGTACAAGCATAATCCAGTACATACATAGTTTTCACTTTCTCAGGCTCAGTAAATTCCATTTTAGTTGACACACTCTACTCTGCGTGAGATACATTAGAAGGGCAACATCATTCAGTTTACCACATTTGTAGGATGTGTGTTAAAGAGAGGTGCACCAGGCCGGGCGCGGTGGCTCATGCCTGTAATCCTAGCACTCTGAGAACCTGAGGCGGGTGGATTGTTTGAGTTCAGGAGTTCAAGACCAGCCTAAGCAAGAGCGACACTCTTCTCTTCTAACAAAAAATAGAAAGAAATTATCTGGATGACTAAAAATATATAGAAAAAATTAGCTGGGCATGGTGCTGCATGCCTGTAGTCTCAGCTACTCGGGAGGCTGAGGCAGGATGATTGCTTGAGCCCAGGAGTTTGAGGTTGCTATAAGCTAGGCTAACGCCACGGCACTCACTCTAGCCAGGGTGACAGAGTAAGACTCTGTCTCAAAAAAATTAAAAATAAAAGTAAAATAAAAAATATAAAGAATAGAGGTGCACCAGAGGGAATTTCTCCTAAATTGCATAATTATCTGGGGAGCTTTACTGTTTGTCCCTTTTAAATGTAAGATGTGATTCATACAAAATAATGCAAACACATTTTTGAACTCTTTTCTATTTTTTACACATCTAGTGGCATCAGATCATTTGAGATACACTCCCGAATCCCTCTGGAAGGAGCTATCCTCAGAGCATGAAGGGCTGGAAGAATTAATAAATAGGCAAATGCGTCCTTTCTCCCAGGGAATTTTGATCTTCTCCAGAAGCTGGGCTGTGGACCTGAGCTTGCAAGAGAAGGAAGGAGTCATCTGTGATGCTCTGCTCATAGCACAGAACAGCGCCCCCATCCTCTACACCATTCTCAGGGAGCAGGAGGCGGGGGGGCAGGAGTACTGCACCTGCACAGCCTTTACTTTGAAGCAGAA
>CAUYSK010003618.1:0-32306 GCA_963575035.1 Avahi laniger | reverse complement strand
TTGAGATCAGCCTGAGCAAGACCGAGACCCCGTCTCTACTAAAAATAGAAAGAAATTAATCGGACAACTAAAAATATATAGAAAAAATTAGCCAGGCATGGTGGCGCATGCCTGTAGTCCCAGCTACTCGGGAGGCTGAGGCAGGAGGATCGCTTCAGCCCAGGAGTTTGAGGTTGCTGTGAGCTAGGATGACGCCACGGCACTCACTCTAGCCTGGGCAAACAGAGTGAGACTCTGTCTCAAAAAAAAAAAAAAGAGCAAGGGAGAGTTACAAAAATAGAAATTGCTTTGTTGTTGTAAATGTGATAACTGTCAATAGAAAAAAAGTTGTTTAAACAAAGCTAGCTCTTGAATCTATAATCCAACATTTATATTTGCTTGAATTTTACTCAGAGAGGTGCAGGACTTGAAGACGGGTTTGATGTAGCCAGTGGGAGACAGAGATGGAAAAGTTCCACCCCAGAAACCTCTCCACAATGGCTGGAAATCTGGAGACTTAAGAACTCAACGACACTATTTTCACTTCCCCATTGTTTTGTGAAATAATGCTATTTGGACTAAAGTTCCAATTTCTCCTCCACAGGCCTCACGTGTCCCTGGCTGCCTTTGTTAACATGAGCCAGTGCTATGCCATGATAAAAATAGAATCAAGGGGAAAAAGCTAAGAAGAAGCTTTCCAAAGAGAATGTCAATTTTTAATAAATCTGAAACTTTCTCTGAGGCATAGAAACCCCTGCTTGGCTTTGGAGTGTGTAATCCCTCTTTCTTAAGAAATCTTCCCAAATTGCACAATCTGGTGAGATTAAAGAAAACAAAGATTATTTAGGTTTAATTTTTCTAGGTCTTTTTACCTCTGGTCCAGGGTCTAAGAATTGTTTAGTCAGCTTTCATGAAGGAATCTCTGAACTTCTGACAACTATGTGGTGATAGAAACTAAAATTTTCATTAAAGCCCTGGATACGGAACAATATTTAAACTTCTTGGACTCTTTTTCTCCAGAGCCACTGTCCTAAAACAGGTTGGAAGAGAGAGATGCATTTTGGGAGCTCACTACCACCTTTGGATTTGAAGTTTTACTTTGCTCATTCTTTGTGTATAGCTCAGATTATCTAAAAATGCAGAGACAGGGATGCTAAGAAGAATGGAATTGATATTTTATCTCAAAATACAATTTTAACCTATTGGTTTAAGGTATCCTTTTATCTAATTCAATCCTTTACAGAGACACAAACAAGGAATGCCAACATATTCATTTCCCTTTTCCTTCCTTTCAAAAGTCTGAAAGTCAGACAAAAGAGAGCATAATGATTGACTTGGATTTAGAATAAAAATCAAAGCATGAAAATTGAGATTCTCCACAGATTTGGCTGAGTCTTTGGCCTTCTGCTCTTAACAGAAATAAATTATTATGAACCAAAAGCAGAGTTCACGCAAATATTTATTTGTGTGAGCTTCAAATAATAGGCAAATACACAGTACCTGTAAAATGGAAATTCTCGATTGTTCAACTAGAGAACAGAACAATTTTTTTTCGCTTCAAGGCCAATTTATGGCACAGTGAATAAAGCATTATCTTGGCTTGAGGAGGAAGTGTCTCTGTGTCTCCAAACCTGAAAATCAGATCAGGGGAGAGATAAGAGATTAACAGAAGAAAATATAAAAACTAGGAAAGAGAGGCAGAAGTTTGTTAAAATGAGCTGAAAAGAAACAAGCACGTGTAGCAAAACTCTGTCAAGTATTTCTAGGGGTATTTTACTTTCGAGTTAATGACAGATTTGAGTTTTGGTGTTAGGGATTTTGACTAGATCATTAAGGCAAATAGTTCCAAGTAAGAGCAGAGAGTGATAATTAGAAAGCAGAAATCCAAACATCTCATGGGATTGCTAATTCCTGAAGCATTCAAGCACTCTCCTTGATACCTCTTATTAATGCCAACTAAAGGATAATAGACAACAACGATGAGCTAGTCTGTGTATTGGACATGGCCTTAAAATGAAACATATGGGATTAAATTCAATTTGGCCCTTTAATTTATATCATATTTCATTTTAAATCATTTTTCAACTGAAAGAATTTCAAATGCTTCAGAAACTTTACAAATGCAGTAATTTGATGCCGAAATGAAAATCTCTCTGAGGTGGAAAATGGGAGTTATTCAAGAGCAAACAGTATACATTACAATCAATTATATCCTAAATAACAAAATCTCTAGTGCACAACAGGCCATTACAGCTTCACAGGAATTCAGAATGTTGTACTTAATAAAGCAATTATAATCTGTCATCCCGTCCTCAAGATAAGCAGTATTGCCCAGAGCTTACCTTATGGATTTCTTTGGTATAAATTAGACCTACTGAAGTATAACTAAGAATTTTTAAATGTCATATTAATTTTACTCTATGGGATATGTAACGTGTTCCTAAATTCTAATATGTTCATGCTAATTTTTATAGAATGTCAATTAAAATTAATCTTCTGCAGAAGTGCATTAAAGCTTCATATATAATATTGTAATTGTGTCTGCAGGAAATAATGATTATAAAAATTACTAAGATAAACTGGGAAAAGTGAATATGGGACAATAGGATTGTGTTTTTAAAGATGTTATAAGTTACACATTATTATAAAAACAATTTGTTTTTATACCATTATGTATTGCCATATGGGCACTGCTGCTTTTTGTTTTGTTTGCTTTTCTTAGCGGCACAAATCCAATTCAGTTATAAATGACTCTGGTTTATTGTATCGACTTGGCAGGCATTGGTGACTAATTGCAGAGATCAGGGATAAGGTGAAATTAGAGAGAACTTCAAGGTACTGAGCTTCAGTAATGCTAGAAAGATAACTAAGGATGTGAATTTGGGGACAAAATGATAAAAGATTTGGCTTTATTTATGTGAAGTAGCCAAATATTCATAAATGAAAATCTGGAGATCATAAGAGAGAGGCATCAGGACTGGAGATACAGCTACACAAATCATCCAAAGAAGATAATGTAAAGTATGACAAGTGATGAGTTCACCAAGATAAGATACTGGAAAAAACAAAACAAAAAGAAAAGACTGAGAATTTCAGTTTTAGGAAATGGATGGTTGACAGGAAGCCAATGAAAGAGATTAGAAGGAGAAAGTGGAAAGATAGGTGAAGAATTAGCAGTGTGCAGTGACACAAAATCAACTGGGTGGTGGTAGGGAGACCTTCCTAAACAAAGGGCTACATCAATAAAGAACTGTTTCAATACATTTTTAATGAAACGTCCATACACTGGAAATCTATGCAGTTATTAAGAAAGATGAGGTTGGTCTGTGAGTACTGAGACAGCAACAAATTTATACATAACAAGGTAAGGGACAGAATAATACATATAGTATCCTACTATGAGTATACAAAAGAAGACATATAATGGAGTACTACTCAGCCACAAAAAATGATGGTGATCTAGCACCTCTTGTATTATCCTGGATAGAACTTGAGTCCATTCTACTAAGTGAAGTACCACAATAATGGAAAAAAAAGCACCACATGTACTCACCATTAAATTGGTATTAATTGATCAACACTTATGTGCACATATAATAGTCACATTCATTGGGTGTTAGGCAAGTGTGAGGGGAGGAGGGGATGGGTATATTCACACCTAATGGGGGCAGTGTGCACCATCTGGAGGATGGACACACTTGAAGCTCTGACTCTGGTGGGGCAAAGGCAATATAGGTAACTTAAACATTTGTACCCCTGCAATATGCTGAAATAAAAAAAAGAGGACATATATAATCTTTGCATTGATACACAGGAAGCTGACAATAGTAATTGCCCCTGGAGAGGAGACCTGAGAACTAGAGATCAGATAGCAAAAGAAGTTTAATTTTCACTGCACTGTCATGCACTGAATAACAACATTTTGCTCAACAACA
The DNA here is from genome assembly GCA_963575035.1 of Avahi laniger. Taxonomy (NCBI): domain Eukaryota; kingdom Metazoa; phylum Chordata; class Mammalia; order Primates; family Indriidae; genus Avahi; species Avahi laniger. Next base: position 28,392 of record CAUYSK010003618.1, on the reverse strand, counting down.
GATCACATATATTACAGTTGTCCTATGGGATTATAATGGATACACCAATAACAGTCAAGCTGAGAGTCAAATCAAAGACCCAATATCATTCAAAACAGCCACAAAGAAAATAAAATTTCTAGCAATAAGTAGCCAAAGAGTCGAAAGGTTTCTACAAACAGAACCATGAAACACTGAGCAAAGAAATTATAGATGATACAAACAAATGGAAAAACATATCATGCTCATGGATTGGCAAAATCAACATTGTTAAAATGTCCACACTACCCAAAATGATTTACAGATTCAATGCAATCCCCATCAAAATACCAATATCATATTTCACAGATCTAGAAAAAATAATTCTACTCTTCATTTGGAACCAGAAAAAAGCCTGAAGAGCCAAAGCAATCTTAAGTAAAAAGAACGAATCTGAAGGCATAACGTTACCAGACTTCAAACTATAATACAAGCGTATAGTAATCAAAATAGCATGATATTGGTACAAAAATAGAGACATAGTCCAATGGAACAGAACAGAGAGCCCAGATATAAAACCATCCACAAACAGCCAACTGGTCTTTGACAAAGCAGGCAACACTATACACTGGGGAAAAGAAGCCCTATTCAATAAATGGTGCTGGGAAAATTGGATAGCCACATGTGGAAGAATGAAACAAGATCCATATTTCTTATCACTCATAAAAATTAATTCAAGATGGATAAAAGACTTAAATGTAAGGCATGAAACTATAAGAATTTCAGAAGAAAATGTTGGAAAAACTCTCCTAGATATTGGTCTAGGCAAAGAATTTTGAAGAAGACCCCAATGGCAATCACAGCAACAACAATGAGACATGATTAAATTAAAAGCTTATGCACAGCTAAGTAAATAATCAACAGAATGAATAGACAACCTACAGAATGAGAGAAAATATTTGCAAGCTATACATCTGATTAAGGGCTAATAACCAGAATCTACAAAAAACTCAAGCAAATCAGCAAGAAAAAAACAAACAATACTATTAAAAAGTGGGCAAATGACACGAACAGAAGCATTTCAAAAGAAGATAGACAAATGGCCAATAAACATATGAAAAAATGCTCAACATCACTAATGATCAGGGAAATGCAAATTAAAACCACAATGAGATATCACCTTACCCCAGTTAGAATGACTTTTATTAAAAAGTCCAAAAACAATAGATGCTGGCATGGATGCAGAGAGAAGGAACACTTATACACTGTTGGTCAGACTGCAAATTAGTAAAACCTCTATGGAAAACAATATGGAGATTCCTACTAAGCCTTGGTAACTTTAATAGGTTTAATCAAGCCATTTAAATATTGAGAGTGGTCAGAGAGCATACTTTAGGAAGACAAACAGTAAGTAGACCTACCATTTGATCCAGCAATCCCACTATTGGGTATTTATCCAATGAAAAAGAAGTCATTTTATCAAAAAGACATGGGCACTCAAATGTTCATTGCAGCACAATTCACAATTGCAAAGATGCAGAATCAACCCAAGTACCCATCAATTCATAAGTGGATTAACAAAATGAGGCATATGTATATTATGGAATACTACTCAGCTATGAAGAAGGATGAATTAAGGCCTTTTGCAACAATCTGGATGGAACTGGAGACCATTCTCATAAGTGAAGTATCTCAAGAATGGAAAAACAAACACCACGTGTACTCACTATTAAACTGGAACTAACCGATGAGCACACATGTGCACAGAGGGAAGTAAAACTTAGTGGAAATCAAGAAGCGGGGAGAGGGGAGGAGGGGATGGGTGAAAATCTACCTAACGGGTACAATGAACACTATGTGGGTGACAGGTACACTTATAACCCTAACTCAAGCATAACAAAAGCAATCCATGTAACCAAAAACATTTGTACCCCCATCATATTTTGAAATAATAAAAAAAGGAAGAAAAAAGTGCAGATAAAGTAGTGTTCAATGTCATGTCCTAAATAAATAAATAAGCGAATAAACTGAGAAAGTAGCCACATTAAAAAAAAAGGTTATAATGGAGCTGAAAAATTCCTATTGCCTTGTGATGTGTAGCTGTTGTAATGTCATAGTGCAATTACTTAGTTTTTAAATAAATTTAGTGTAGCCTAAATCTACAGTGTCTATAAAGTCTACAGTAGCATACATTAATGTCCTAGGGCTACACCTTCATATTCACTCACCACTCACTCACTGCCTCACCCAGAGCAACTTCCAGTCCTGCAAGCTCCACTCATGATAAGTGCCCTATATAGATGTACCATTTTTATCTTTTATATCATATTTTTCCTGTACCTTTTCTATGTTTAGATATACAAATACCTACCATTTCATTATAATTACCTACAGTATTTAGTAGAGTAACATGCTGTACAGGTTTGTAGCCTAGGAGACATAGGCTATAGTTACATCATATAGCCTAGCTGTGTAGTAGGCTATAACATATAGGTTTGTGTAAATACACTACATGATGTTTGCACAATGACAAAATTGCCTAATGATGCATTTCTCAGAATATATCCTTGTTATTAAGTAACACATGACTGTGTATTTTTCTGTACCATTTATGGCTTTTTTTTACTACGTATGCAATTTTTAAAAAACGAACTATTAAAAAAGAGAAGGGAATGGTTAACAGTGTCAAATACTATAGAAATGTCAAAGAGAATATAGACTGAGAAAAAGGCCATTAAACTTGATGACTAGGCCTCAGTAACTTTAATAGGTTCAGTCAAGCCATTTAAGTATTGAGAGTGGTCAGAGAGCATACTTCAGGAAGACAAAGAATTTATCTTGAAATAGCTGAGGTTTGATGAAGTAAATTTATGAACTGATCAGTTGTATGTGTATGTATAATACATATGCATGTATTCAATATATATTATTATGTACATATGTATTAGAATATATTTCTCTAGTTATGGAAAGGCAATAATGAATTTTATCTGGGACTAGAAATTGGCAAATAGCACGTGACAGAAAGACATACTGTTGAGAAATGTAGGGTGCTGGTAAGAGCACTTGGAAGTGAGCAGAGGGTGAACTGGGTGGAGGAAACCTGAAGATTGGGGGCGAGCTAGGTGTGGATGATATCATAATGGAAATAACTTGGAGGACGTTTTGTACACCAGCACAGGTAATTGAATAATAGGAATAATATCCATTTAGAGGCACAGAAATCAAGGCAATAACGTTTACCTAGCATTTAGAAGATTGATAGAGAATCATATTATAAGATTTCAGCTACAAAGGATATAATTCTATTTTATTATAGCCAGCAAAGAGAAAGCAGTTTAAAGCCAATTTCATACACTTAGGTTTTATCAAAAGAGAAATAGTAAGCTAACTTGACATAGTGCCAACTTTTTGATAACAGAAAATTTTTTTCTGGAAAGGAGGTTTTTTCCATAAAAGGAGTAACTTAAGAGATAAAATGAAGAGTATAATCAAAATTCTGCATGTTGTGTTTGAATAAAACAATACACGTGACTTAAGCAGATGAAATCACCCCACAATGGTTATTTCATGGTACTGCCAAGTGAGTTCTTGGGGAATCCACCAGAGAGCGTTTCTGGAGGTAACGCTGGGGTATCCTCACGGTTGTGGTTAAACGTACACTAAAGTGAAATAAAACAATATTTGGCCCTAAAGGTGCTATGGCCACTTGATCACAGCTAAGGAAGTCCTTGATGGACTAAAAAAATCTGGAGATATCCTTGAACTTGATTTTATAGGATTACTCTGCAACTGAACCTGCTTCTGGAGCAATGAGTCTGCAGTTTTTTTGTGGCAGGTCAAGTCAGATTCCAGAGTACTTGAAAAACTGTCCTTATTATGGCTTATACATGGGAACCCGCTCTTTCAACTGGATCTAAGTAAATTTCCCTGAAAAAATAGTGCAGAAAATTAGGAATGACTCACAAAAATAAAAATGCCAGTGTACTTTTAAAGATACGACTTTTTAAGATGTCATTGAATGAAGGTAAACAAAATCAAACTCATTAATTGGAAATGTTCGCCTCTTAAAGGCTTGGAACTTAGCTTTGATTGGAGTTAGGTAGAAAAGGACAATGAAATAGTTGTCATTTAGGCAGGGTTATTCTTTGTTGGTTAACTTGAAGCAGTTGGGTAAATCACCTAAATAAATGATTTTGAAAAACTTAATTTTTCTGCTTTTGGGCAAAAGAACTGATCTATTTGCAGATAGACTTGTCTGTCCTCCAGAAAAGACATAGATTATAATACATTTGGGTTGTAAAATCAAATAAAGTTAAATATGACTTAAGGATACCAGTTTTTAAAATGAAAAAGTAATAAATACTCATAGAACTTTCAAAAAGGTATAGAATGAAAAATAAGTCTCATGCTTTTCTTTTGCGCTTTAGTATTTAGTAAAACACTTCAAGGGAATGAACACACCATCCTTCAAGGGAAAGACATTGCCATTCACACCCTCAGTGCAGTGTGGGCTTCTATTCTCCCTGGAAATGGCCATGACCTCCTTTAGATTACACGTGTCCTCTGTACCCTCCAGACCAGAGGGAAGAGTTCAACCAGTAAGTCTCATTCTTGAGAAGCAATTACTTATTTCTGATTTCTTGTGCATCATATAGAAAAAATTCTACTACATAAGCAAGCATATATATATTTATTCCTTAAACATACAAATTGGAACATAAATTCTTGCTAAACAATGTATCTTAGAGATCTTTTCTTATGGTTAGACATAAAACCATTTCATTTTAACAATTTGCATAGTATTCTACAGTAGGGATACACTCATTTATTTAGCCAATATCCTATTTATGGATATTACTTTTTCAATTACTTACTTTCTCAAACAATGCTGCCACAAATATCTTTTCACATAAATCTTTGTACACAAGTGCAAACGTATCACTTAGGTAAATTTATAGAAATGGAATTATTGGGTCAAAGGGTATGAACATTTAAAATTTTGACAGATACTTGGAGAATACTCTCTGAATATGTTTACAAACTCTCCAATAGTGTAGGAAAGTGCTTATTTCTCTACAATCTTGTCCATACAGTGTATTATTGAAGTTTTGATCTTGGGTAATAGGAGAGAGAAAACTTTTTTTATTTGCCTTTTTAAAAATTCTAAGTATGCTTGAGAAATAATACTTCTTAAAAATTATTGATTAGTGATGAAACCGAGATTTTTCTAGTCACATCTGACTTTGGCTTTCTTTTGGGAGAGGGTTCCCAGAGAATTTATTGTTCTAGGAAGAAAATTTAATTCTATTAATAGGATTTTTACAAAATGTGTAGCATTAAACTATTCTAACATGAGACAGTTCCATAGATAGGTTTCATTTTTCAAAAAAGAGGAAGAAACACCATTCTGTGGCTTGATGTGGGTTCGTCAGTTATTGCCTCCTCACTTCCCGGGACTTCCCACTGCTTCTTTAGCACAAATCAGACTTGACCGAAAACAACTCTTTTTCCATGGGATCAGTTATAGAAAGAATAGCAATGCAACAGGCAGCTTAGTCTCCTGGTGTTATCAGTGAAAGGCTTGTAAACATTTCTGGAAAGAGCACTGGCTGGCTTGTTCATCTCTCTCTTTGGTCAACCTCTGAGTTTCTGCAGGACCAAAGGAACAGACTGGTTAGTGAAGGTAAGAAAGAGAAGGCGACAGGCCTCACAATTCTGCTAACATTTTCTCTCATTTCACCTCTCACACTTTCTTAGCCCTTTATCACTAGAAGTCAGATCTGATCTCATGACACCTAAAATGCTTTTCCAGCTCATCAAGTTGGAGATGAGTGGGAGTTTAAGCAAGCATTCAGTGGGTTGAACAATAAAAAGAAATTAAGCCAAATGTTTTCTTCTCTTGCTTCCTCATATTACATTTTGAACATTTCTAAAATAATTTTTTTTTACCTGAAATTTTTGACTGGTCTGATTTGTTGTATAATTTATTCAGTCCTCTTTCACTAATTATTACACTGGTTTAGCTTCTGCATTTTTAAAAGAAGCCCTCAAAACCTAAGCAAGATTTTTCAGGGACAACCTAGCTCTTGAATTCAGTTACAGTGATGTAGTTTTAGAGACGAACACAATCACATTCCAGGTGGATAGGACTGTCAATTATTCAGTTTAGAGAGCTTGTGATAGTGTTTTTCTATGTGGCAGGATGTACTCAAAGTGAATGTGATCTATAGTGAGGATGCTTTTTGAATTGTCATCTGGGTGATTTGGGAAAAGCTTACCTTTGGGTATTAAAGACAGCACATGCATGGGTGGACTTCTGTTTGAATTATCTTTAGACCTGCTCAGACATTCTTTCTCTTGTGCATATCTATATCTGTGCTTCACTATAGACCTGGTTTGGTCAGAATATTCATATTGATATTTTCATAAAATTTATTGCATAGGTCAGCGTGAGAAGATTGTTTCTGAGCTTGAGAATCTTCTTGAGGAGTGAAGTGCATTTGACGTCTGTGTTAAACATCCGTATCGTAACAGTCATTTTGGAGATATACAAAGGTAGTACACTAATTCTTTTATCTCAGAGCAAAGAGATGTTTGAAATACTTATATCAAGTCACTGAAACATTTCCAATCACATATATAATGATTATTTTAGATATATAAGATATTGTCCCTCTAGGCTCTTAACAAACACTATACAATGTAAATGTGCCTTCTTTAACTAAGTACAGTTATTTCCCTCCCAATTTTTATTTTGAAAAGTTTCAATCCTATATAAAAATTGAAAAAATAGTACAATGAACACCTATTATTTCCATAATGTGCATTAATCAGTTGTATCATCTGTCATATATACTTTCTCTTTCTCTGTCTTACTCCATCTCTGCTTCTTTCTCTGTGCATACACACACACAGAGTTTTTTTCCTGAATGGTTTGAGAGTATATCGTTGACTTTAGGACACATGTCATCCCTAAATTCTTGAGACCGTATCTTCTTAGAATAAGGGCAATTTTTTACATAATTATAATACAATGATAACCCCAAAGAAAAAAAATTTTTTTGAGACAGACTCTTGCTCTGTCTCCCTGGGTAAAGTGCAGTGGTGTCATTGGAGCTCACTACAGCCTTAAACTCCTGGACTCAAGTGATCCTCTTGCTTCAGCCTCCTGAGTAGCTGGGACTACAGGTGCACGCCACGACGCCTGGCTAATATTTCTATTTTTAGTAGAGACAGGGTCTTGCTCTTGCTCAGGCTGGTCTCCAACTCCTGGGTTCAAGCGATCCTCCCGCCTTGGCCTCCCAGAGTGCTAGGATTACAGGTGTGAGCCTCTGCGCCTGGCCACACCATAGAAATTTAACATCAATACTATGATCTAATATATGACACACATTTAAATTTCTACAATTATCCACATGTTCATAGAGCTTTTTTTTTTTTTTTTTGAGACAGAGTCTCACTGTGTTGCCCGGGCTAGAGTGCCGTGTGCCGTGGCTTCAGCCTAGCTCACAGCAACCTCAAACTCCTGGGCTCAAGCGATCCTCCTGCCTCCCACTCCTGAGTAGCTGGGACTACAAGCATGCACCATCACGTCCGGCTAATTTTTTCTATATATTTTTAGCTGTCCAGATAATTTCTTTCTATTTTTAGTAGAGACGGGGTCTCATTCTTGCTCAGGCTGTTCTTGAACTCCTGACCTTGAGCGATTTTCCCGCCTCAGTCTCCCAGAGTGCTAGGATTAGAGGCCTGAGCCACCACACCTGGTCCATAGAGCTTTTTTGTTTTTTAAATCCAGGATTCAATCAAGAATCTTGCATTGCATTTGGTTGTCATGCCTACAATTAAGTAAACATTAATGGTCGTAGGCACAATTAATATATTTAACAATGGATAAGAATTATAACACCAAGGAAATTTAACATAAATACAATTATGATAAGTTTTTATATATTTTAGTTCTCTCATTTTATGTCAAAATACATTGAAAGTAATTTAAAAAAGTGATCCATATGGCTTAATTCTTCAATTTGTGAGATGTCAAAAAAGAATATGAAGAAAAATCCAAACTATGACAAAAATATATTTATCAATATTTCTACACTAAATTTTACCATCTTCTGAAATAAAGAAATTCACACATCAGATAAAGCCCTTGGAAGTAGCCATTACCTTTGGTCATAAGAATCTATGCAGAACCATTATGGAAAACAGAGGCCTTTCGATATACAATTGTATTATTTTAGCCATCAAGTTAGACTTTAAGAAATTAATTTAAGTAGGAATCACTTTATATTTGATAGATGAGTAGATAATCCCAAAATGTATGTTTTGTAACAGGAGTTAAACTATGGATGAGTGATACTTTAGAGCATCTGTCAATAATGCAGTAAGACCTGAAATAATAGGGATATAATCTAAGGTATGCAATTAAGTGATTATTCCCAGCTCTAAAGAACAAGTGTTTTAAAGAAAAGAGTAAGAAAACTGGGGGGGCAAGGGCAACATACGTAACCTAAACACCTGTACCCCCATAATATGCTGAAATAAAAAAAATTTAAAAAAAAAGAATAATAAGCCAAAAAAAAAAAAAAGAGTAAGAAAACTACAGATGCTATTTTTTACAGGGAGGTCCTTCCTAAAGAAACTTCTTGTTTTGAGTAAAGTTCTCGTATCATTCACTGAAAAAAATTAAATCGTGTCATACAGATTTGGTTATATTATCATAATTAGATCACAAATCAATATTCAAATGTTTCAATGATAACTTTTCAGTAATTTATCTGCAAGTCCCCCAAATCAATAAGATCTTAAAAATTTAGATTGGAATTATGGAATCTAGAATTTATATTGTTGGAGAAACAAAGAGGTGAAGAGATGAAAAAGATTTTGAGGTGTGGGGGTATTAAAAAATCACTTGTGGCCTGCATATAATCTTAACAAGACAATTTGCTTCACCCTCTAATTTGAGGCAAACATGAATTTGCTCATTTGATTGGAAAATTAAAACAAATAATGTGCTGAAGAATGTCAGTGGAAACAGTTAATCTCAGACATTGCCGGTAAGAGAATAATTGGTTCCAGCTACTTGAAAGGAAATTGGGCAATCGCTCTGATCTAGTAATTCCGCTACTCCAAATCTGGCCTATGGAAACATTCACAGAGGCTTATGCAATGATTGCACACAGTGGAAAAAATAAGACAAACCTCATTGTCCACTATGAGAAGTGATTTACTAAAATAAGATGTACCTATAGATACACTATATCAAAACTCTTAAAAGGTAGCTCTATATAAGCAGACATACTTTCAGGTGGGAACCAAACTGCACCCCATCTAGCCAAGCCCAAGATCTTCTATAAAACAGCAGATAACAAACGTTTTCCTGTCTTTAATTCCAAGAGGTCACAACCCATGATGCTGGGAGACAGCCCCATCCCACTGCCTCCATTTGTGTGCAGCCACTGGAGGTCTTTGCACCCATCTCAATCCACCCTCTTCGGGTGTCTTAGTTAGCATGCACCCAAAATATTCTTCAAGAGGCAGGATCTGTTCTCCTGCGTTATCATCCCAAATTATCTCCCTCCCCACCAATCCCCAATCTCCTTGCTCTCCTTTTGTGATTGCCAGTTACTCCTTTCCAAAGACTATTTTAATGATTTATTTTTTTCTGGTTTTCTAAAGTTCCATGTAATCCTGATGAATAATTTGGGGTAGGGGAGAGAAGAATCTAGAATCCATTTCTAATTTAGGGACAAGGATTCTGAATGAATGGCCAAGGCTTTTGAAATGCTAATATATCAAATGAGACTTGAAAGTTATGGGTGGTGGGCCAGAGGATGGGTAGGGAGCCAGGGCTCTCAGGACAGAAGAAAAAAATGCAGAAATCCCTGGAATGGGCATGAGGTTTGGGGGAACAGGCAGAGATGAGGTTGGGAAGGCAGACGAGGACCATACATCATGAGGGCCTAATGTGTATGGACTTTATCCTGGAGGTGATGCTGAGCAGTTGGTATTTAAACAGGGCATCTGTAATATTAAATTATCTTGCGGAAGGTGGTTGTAAAATTAAGGGTGACATGATGCCAGGCTATAGCAGTGGAATGATTAGGGAAAATGTTCATATAGTTAGATTCAAAAACTGGAGGATAAATTAATTATACATTTCAAAAACATGTAAGTGTTGATACACAATTGGGACATGTGTGTAGTCCTCCGGGCCACCCTTCTGGGGCGAACACTGGCTGTTCCCTGGAGCCTTTCTTTCTGTACTTCACTGTGCCTTCCTTCTTTTATTTGGCAAGTACTGTTACTACGTGGCCTCAGGGCTGATGCCCGTTTCCTGAAAGGACTAACTGCTTGTTTTTATGACAAAAATTGATATTGATATTAAGTGCTCTCAACTGTGCAGAAGTGTGATGTGTTCTAAGAACAGAACATACACTTTGGAGTTTGTAAACTTGGGCTTGAATCTTGCTTCTAGTACTTAGTAGCTCTGTGACCTTGGAACGGTATTTGTCATATCTGAAATTCAGTTTTCTCATTTGGAAAACCCAGATTATGATAATACCTAATGTGCAGTGTTATTGGAAGATTAGGAGTAATGTATGGAAAGCATCCAACACACAATTGCTGTTATTATGATGCCCTATCTAATTTATTGCATCTGCTTTTCGACGTAGGTCAAGGGTAGGCAAACCATGGCCCAGGACCAAATTGGTCCTCTGCCTGTTTTCGTAAAGTTTTACTGGAATACAACCACAGCCGTTTGTTTACATATTGTCTATGGCTGCCTTTTTTGCCATCATGGCAGGATTGCAACAGAGTCCGTATGATTTGCAAAGCCTAAAATATTTACTATCTGGCTCTTTATAGAAAAAATTTGCCAATCCCCAACTTAGGTTTTTCCAGACGTTCCCTGTTACTAAGTTCTTCCTGCTTTAGTGTTTCCCTTTGACTACATGCTTGTGTTGTTCAGGTGTAAACTAAAAGCGTGCCCTTTGACCATGATACAAAATTAAAATTAGATAGGAGGAATAAGTTCCAGAGATCTATTATATGGCATGGTGACTATAGTTGATGATGATGATATATTGATTCTCGAAAAATGCTAAAAGAGTGAATGTTAAGTGATTTCACCACAAAAATGATAACTATGTGAGGTAATGCTCATGTTAATTAGCTAGTTTTAGTCATTCCACAATGTATATATACTTAAAAACATCATGTTATACATGATAAATAATACACTTTTATTTGTCAATTAAAAAATAAATTTGAGGCTGGACGCGGTGGCTCACGCCTGTAGTCCCAGCTACTCCGGAGGCTGAGGCAGGAGGATCGTTTGAGCCCAGGAGTTTGAGGTTGCTGTGAGCTAGGCTGACGCCACTGCACTCTACCCAGGGCAACAGAGAGAGACTCTGTCTCAAAAATAAGTAAATAAATAAATAAAATTAATTAATTTAAAAAAGTGTTTATGTACAGATATAACAATCGTTTTATGAGAAACTATGTAAACGCTAGTCTAAAAAGAATTTATACTGCAGTTTTTTCTGAGAACTAAGTAAATGATTTAACAAAGTGCTGTACTTTAGCACATATTTCTAAGTTGTGAATTTGCACATAAGGTTGATTTTGGTATTCCCCTGTCTGGTAATGATTAATGGAGGCTAAATTTGCCCAGAACATCTCATCTGCAAATGTCCTCAAGTGTCTTTTCCTTCACACTTAACCAATCATGGAGACACTTAACCAGTCGTATGTGTGTGTACGTGTAAAAAATCTCTCTGTATATCTTCTCTAAGATGAAAAACAAAAAAATCAAGGTGATAAAATATCTTTGAAAAACTAAAGCAATCCATTGGGTTAAGTTTTAATGTCTAGGATGAAATTAAGTCTAATGTTAACATGTGAAGTATACTTTTTATAACAGCCTTGAAGAGATCCAGTGGTCTTATTAGTATTTCACAGATAACAGAGAATTGTTAAGAAACAATACCAACAAATAATCAAAATAAAGCCAATTTAATTTTCTTTATTACTATATTTTAAAATTTTAGAATATCGTGCTGTGCAATACTATTTTTATTCTAGTGGTGCATTAAAAGGTACCGTAATAGACCCTTTAAAGTGCACTAAAGTACAAGATGACTTTCATCAAGGTGAGATTGAAGTTAAGGACCCAAGTTAAGAGACTGAATGTATTATGAAGATTAAATGCATCGATATATGTATAATTTTTGTTTATAAGTTTTATGCATTATTACTCTGCATAGCTTTAGAAAAATCTTTCAAAAGCCTCCTTAGCATGCTCTCTGCTGCCCTCTGCTGGTAATTTTCAGAAACTAATTTTGATTCTGAGTAATGCTTACTTAACTCTCCATAATCTCATACAACGTTAAAATTTGACGGTACTGTAGAGATAATTTAATGCCACATTCTCAATTTATAGATGGGAAGTTGAGTCTCTGAGAGGTTAAGTGACATGAACTTGGGCTCTGTTTTGTGACTGCTGGTGTTTGAATGCCTGGTGACTTTGGCACATTACTCAATTTTTGTCATCTGTAAAATGAGAATAATAGCACCTACATCTTAGAGTTCTTTGTGAAGATCAATTGAATTAGTACATAAAAAGTGCTTAGAATAGTATCTAGGTTGTAACTACTACTATGTTAGCTATTTTATAGACTTGGCAATAATTAGACTAAAACCATAGCTAATGATAAGATCAGAACTAGAACTCCGGACTCTTAACTACTAGGATTCTCTCTCTGTCTCTCTGTCTCTCTGTCTCTCTGTCTCTGTCTCTCTCTCTCTCTCTCTCTCTCTCTCTCTCTCATATCTATCTATCTATCTCTCTCTATATATATATCTCCTTAGGGAGTCTGAACACATAACTAAATTTTATCTTCAAATATAGATTTTTAAAAGTGTGACGTGTTCAATAGATTCGAAGCTCTTGTGGTCTTTACAAAGCTATGTGATACTGCAGCCCTTACAGCAGCTCCGTCCTCCTTGTACTGTTCCAGGCGGGCTCCCCGCAGAAGTTATCACAAACAATTGCAAGCTCCTCAATCCCCCAATGTATTAATAAATTCCTACTGCCTGCACGTGGAAGATGATTTCACTGTTGACTTTAATTAACTTGTCTAACGAGCTCCCTGCCTGAATCTCCAATGAGCAATTAGATGCTTGCACCAGTCTAGCTCATGTAAGGCTCAAGAGGTGCTAAGTGAAACCCATCCATTGCTTCCTTCCCAGCTCCTCCTCCTCATTGCTCCATTTTGGTCAGTGCTGGTGCCATTTCCCCACATACACAGACTCAGAGTTATTTTTGACACCTCTGTCTCCTTCATTTCCGTGTCTGAGAGTCTTGGTCTCTCAAACTCATCCTTTCTCTTCCTTTTCTGCTACCTCCCTCCTGGTGCCTGTGCCAGTCATCTTCGACTGGGATAAATCCAGCAGCCTCCTAATTTGAGTCCTTAACTCCAATCCCACCCTGCTGAAATTCATCTTGCACTTTACTGCTAGATTACATCATGCTGTGAATCAGCTTCATTACCTGCCAGAGCTTTGTACTGTCTGCAGGATAAATCGAATGTCCTCAGCCTTGCATGTCCCAACTTACCTCCTTGATCTGACCTTACGTCCCGCTCCTCCCTCACAGGAATCTTTTCTTTTTGCCAGGGGTGTATCTAGCCCTAAACACTATGGTACACTTTCTGCTTTTCCATTATTGGACCCACCACTTTACTGGTCTGCTTTGAGCTCCACACATCAGAATGGTAGGGTTCTTACTCCACTAGAATTAAGATATAGCAACAAACCTCTCAGTAGATGACAAATAGGGAAAAGGGCCCATTACTGTACTCAACACAAAATCCTAGACCCTCTTCCTTCATTGTTGTGAAGATTATCTGGCACATTTACAAACCTCATCTGCATGCAATGAAAGAAGACTCCATTAGGGCTGATTGTTTAACGTGAAGAGAAATAGGATAAACACAGGGAGATTTGGGGTATGTCTGAATGGGGACAAGGGGTCATAAAGGGGGATTCTGCAAATTGGGACATTTCAAGAAAGGCTCTGAGGTAAGCATGACTGAAAGACAATGCTTGCACTCCACCTAGACTGGTGTCTGTCACTCACCCTAGGAGAATGACGACACAGATCTCTTCACTTTTGTTGCCCTTCTCTGTCTGCAATGCTTTCCCTCCTCTCACTGCCTGTTCAAATCCTTCCTGTTCCGTAGGGCCAAATAAAGAGATGACTTGGACACAGTCATCTCTGTCTCTCTCTTCTTCCTTCACCCTTAGAATATGCAAGATCTTTAACCACAAACAGCTGTACAGGAAACACCACCTTCTTCCCCCTTCCCCACTTAGTTACTTTAAAATATTTATCTTTAGTTTTTATTTTAATTAAAAATTGAATCACAGTTATACTTGCACATGATTTGGGTCAAATAATTCTGACAGGTTTGTGATGAGAAGCAGGTGTCTCTGCACCCCTTCTCCAGAAGGAACTATTTTATCTCCTTTAACTACTTAATATTTACCACCATTTCTTTAAATAGCACGCTTGTGTTGCAACTTTTTAAATTTTCAGTTTGGGCGTTATTGTTAATTTGTCACCATGAAGAGGAGGATTTAGTTCTCTTTCTTTCCCTGGCTTCACTAATTATATATAACTTTGTCCCCTTTCTCTCACTATATGGCATGGCCACTTAGTCTGGACACACAGGCAAATGGCTAGGACAATTTTTATTGGTATTACAGTACTATACATGACAAAACAGTATTTTACACATACATGATATTTTATAGTACATGGTAAATAGTGTTTTATTTTTGTTTACTGACTACATGGTTACCCTGTGGTTATATTGTATTAATAAATTTGGTTAGATCAATTTTCAGTGCTTTATATATTATCACAACTATGCAAAAGCTATTTACAACCTAGCCATGTAGTAAACCATAGGTTTTTTGTTTGTTTGCTGAACAACTTTTTTAAAAATCATGAATTGGAGTTGATAATTGTCTAGAACTGTGGTATGATTATTTAAATTAGATTAAATTAAATTAAACATTCAGTCACACTAGTCATATTTTAAGTGGCTATTGGCTATCATATTAGCACAGATATTGAACATTTCCATCACCCCAGAAAGTTCTATTGGATAGCACTTTTGTCACCTCAGAGATGACCTAGGAAACCACACTATTAAAACAAAAACATCTTTAAAATTTTTCTTTGAACCATTCACATAGGCATTCTAGACTTCTCCAAATAGAAACAGAAAAAAAAGGAAGTTCTATATTGTGTCTGTTTCAAAATAGTGAAACCAAAAAGAGTCTCAAATAAGTAAGTGTTCTAGTCCCATTTCATTATGAAAGATCTAACAGTTTTGTGCTCTGGGTTTACCGTCTTTTGATACCTTCTTTCTAACACTTCTTGAAGGAGATACAGAAATGAATTAATTACTCAGATGTTCCTCTAGAATTATTGCTATGACAGTGATCAAACAGTGAACTTTAAATTGCAATTATAATTAGCAGTCTTCAGTATTTAAAAATTTTATGTTATCACCTTCAATATCTTTTGAAGTCTGTGCTATCCAATAGAGTAATCATGTGACAATTTAATTTAGATTAAATTAAATTAAAAATTTAATTGCATTTAGCCCTATTTCAAGTCCTCAATAGCCCCACGTGGCTATTGGCTACCATTTTGGGCAGCATAGATACAGATCATTCCATCATCCCAGAAAGTTCTATTGGACAGTGCTGGTCTAGATTTTTCATTCGCTTAGCTTTTTCTAACTTACCCCCAAAGTTGATAGTCAATTATACGAATTTTATTTCATGATGGTCAGACTTATTAAGCTGTCTTCAATTTTATCATTAGCTTCAGTAGCCTTCTGATCTGTTCCAATCACCCTGCTTGCCTTTTAAGCTTGTTACACAGTTTTCATCCTGGAATGTCCTTTCACTATCATCATGGGTAGGACTCCCTCTGACCTTGCCTGGGCCTGAGGAGCTTCAGTCTTCATCTTCTTTTCCTAGTCCTAGATACCCTTTACATTCAGCCCATACACCCAAGGTCTGTCCACAGCCCCAGTAAAAAGTCACCTCTTCATCAACTTTGGGGCCTAGGAGTGTGTGTATGTCCAGTTTCTAAGTCTGCCCTAGTCATGATGGATTTGGAGAAAAGTCTGTGCAGACTCTGCAATTGGGTCTGGGCAATTTGAGCAGGGAATTCTAAGGTCCCGAGTACCAGGAATGCAGTTTAGAAGGCAGCAGTATAGAGGCTGGCTGGGCTCCATGTTGTTGGCTTCTAGAATTCCTCATCCTGTTGGGAGAGGCACAACTGAAGGGGGGCCAGAGTAGGGGCTCAGGCTACCCCAGTCTATGGTCTCCTTTGTGTTTCTCCTCTGCTGGATTTCCTGTTTCCTGTATCCCTTCTCTGTGCTTTATTACTAGACAGGCACTTTAACCAGCTAAGCCAGGGCACCGGCTGTCTGTGCTTTATTGATTTACTTATTCTTTTTAGTGGAGCACATATTCCATTGACTTCCTGAGAAAGTTGCTTGGGAAATGGGTTTTTTTAGATTCGTGACCCAAAAAAAATCTCTATCATACCCCCATACTTAATGGATAATTTGGTCATAAAAGTGTAGATTGAAAATAACTTTCATTCAAAATTTTTAGACATTGTTTTGTTGCCTTTTTGCTTCTCATGTGGCTGTCGAGAATCTGGATTCTGATTCTTAGTCTTTTTTGTGACTTTTTTTTTCCTTCTGGAAACTTACAGGATCCTCTCTTTATCCCAAATGTTCTACCATTTCACAATAATGAGAGGAGGCACAGGTCTGTTTTCACCCACTATTTTGGGAACTCATATTCTTTCATTCTGGGAAATACTCTTGAATTACATCTTCGAATTTCTCCCATATTTTCTCTGTTATCTCTTTCTGAATCTTCTATTACTCAGATAATGGATATCCTGGACTGGTTCTCTAATTTTACTTTTTCTTTACTATTTCCCATCTTGTATTTTTGTTCTGCTTTCAAAATGAGAATTTGCCTCAACTTTACCTTCCAATCCTTCTATTGAATTTTTTTTTAAGACTCTGTCTCTAAAAAACTATGTACACACACACACACACACACATACGATGTACAAAAGGGATCCAACTTTATTCTCCTGCTAGTGGATACAATTATCCCAGCACCATTCATTGAAAAAATTATTCTATTGAGTTTTAAAATTATCATTTTTAATTTCCAAGAGCTTCAGAATACTTCTTTTTTATAGCATCCCATTCATAATTCAAGATTGTGATATTATCCCTTAACGTCCCTTTGAGAATGTTGATGGTAGAACTCCCCGCCAACTTTGTTTCCTCCAAGTGGCCATTTGGGTCTCTCTCATATCAGATCTTTCCTTAGATGCTTCAAAATTCTATTGATATTTAAGGATAGGGATCCAAAAAGCTCAATGGGTTTTACTGATTGTGAGCTTGAATGAAGGGTGATCTGGTTGCCCAGTCGAATTGGGAAATCTCTGATGTCGGTTGCTCTGCTTCTCAGGCTAGTCAGATTCCCCAGAACAGTCTTTCCAATATCCTGCCTGGAAGGTGGATGCCCCTCTTGCCAGCATTCTGGGAGCAGAGTAAGGGGAGAGCTCATGGATCTCAGCACCGATATGCACATGTTTATTTAATTTATTATCAGTTTAGTAGTTTTCCCCTCCAGTGATATGCCCTAGTCCATAGACCCTGTGGTTTATTCTTCAGAGACTTGATCTTAAGTTTTCCTTGAGGTCAAGCACGGCATGAGGGAGGGGATCTGGGTTTCTGACTGCCTTTTAAGTAGATTTTCAATCTTTCTTACTTTAGTACCCTCTTTACCCTCACTTCCAAAGGGTAGGTGGCGCCACCAATTTCTCAACATTTGGAGGCATTTAAATCTGATTTGCTCTTGTTTTTTCCCATGGCTCTTGTAAGATTTTGTTTCCACAGGTCTCCTAAGTCATTAATCCTCAATCTCCTGCTTTCCAGCTTCTAAAATGTTATTTCTCTTGTCTCTTCTCCTGTTCTCCCTTTTCTTGTGGGTTATATCTTTTAAAAAATTCATTTACTGTTGTTTTAGTGAAGTTCGGGGAGGGAGAAAAAAATACATGCATAGGCCTATTCTGCTATCTTTACTGGAAATCTTTTTCTATGCCAATTCGATCTCTCTTTTGAGCTCACATTCTCCTGAGTAGTGGGAGAGTACTCACTGTGTCAGTTAGGATTTCCTCAGTCACTTCAGGTCTCCTTCCTCCTTAAGTTTGCCTCTAAGTTCTGGGCTACTTCTATAGGACTATAGGGTCAGCTGGGGATCAGAGTGGGTGGGGGGTGGGGGATAGCTTTCATTGTCATCATGTAGTCACAATAATATCCACGGCGACCACTCATCATTCATGTGGCCCCTGGTTAGTAGCCTATGGAGATCATGTCTGCAATCTTTCCATCCCAAATCTAGATCTCCAGGCTTGCAGGCTCTCAGCAGTGTGTGAGCAGATTTGATGAGGCAGGCTCAGGCCTGTCCACCCATGTGGCTGTCTCTCCTCCTGCCTCTGCACCATGCTGGGCATGAGAGAATTTTGTGACCTTGCTCCCAAATCTTTCTGAAACAATATTGTTTCCCTGCACAGGGGACTCAGCGTGCTTGAGTCTATTGTTGACACATTAATATTATGTCCTAAGTCCCTCCCAGTTCTGGATTCTGAGGTGTAAAACTCAGATTATGATATCTCAAAAGCCACTTCTCTGTAACTATCATTTCTGCCAAGAGTTTCTAAAACCTATTTAGAAACTCAAAAGTTAATAGTTGATTTTTCCCTAATTTTCCATGATGATATTCTGAAGTTTTAAAGGTGGAACGCCCTCGCTACTGGCTGGGTAGGCCTAGAGTAGGGGGAGTCAGGAAGTAACTGCATCACTATTAGGCCTTTATGATAAACTCTTTTTGCTCTGTTCATTATCTTCTCATGTACATAAGATTTGCCTTTTCACCTGGATGTTAGGTTTGTTGAAGGCAGAACTGCACTTAGAAAGCCTTTTTTATGGAAAGAGCAACATTTTCTTTATCCTTTTAAGTGTGTTCAGCATACAGTAATTACTTCACAGATTTGTTGAAGACCTTTAGCTTTGTAATCTTTATGGAACACAACTGTGTCTAGAATATAGTAAATGTTTAAATAATTGATTTAGCAAATTATTTGCTAAATAAATCTGGAATAGTTCCAAAAAAGAAAAATAAACATTTACAATATTACCCTTATACAATTAGAAAAAAGGAGGAACAAATTTACCTGAGAAATAATAACTACATGAATGTAAAAAAGATGCTAAAATTTAAATTTAAAAAAGGGCCTTTATACGATCCTTTTGTAGTTCATAAGCATGATGATTGGGTTTCCACGCGCATGCGTGAGATGTG
Source organism: Avahi laniger (assembly GCA_963575035.1). Taxonomy (NCBI): domain Eukaryota; kingdom Metazoa; phylum Chordata; class Mammalia; order Primates; family Indriidae; genus Avahi; species Avahi laniger. The sequence goes on along the minus strand of CAUYSK010003618.1, from coordinate 8,943 downwards.
CCTCCCTTAAACCTTGTTACGACGTCGGCACATTACCCGTCTGACGTGAGCTTTAAAAAAAAAAAAAAAGAAAAAGAAAAAAAAAAAGGGCCTTTATGTATGGTTAAAAAATAATCCTTCTTTTCTGATTTAACTTTTCAATTTGAGGCTCAAATTTACAGGTCCTGGGTTTTAGAAGATCAGCCCTCGAGGCCCAAGACCAAGTTTCCTCACCTGTTTCCCCAGTGCCAGGAATGCCAGTGCATTCCTTTTTTAGAAAATGCAGCTGCTGGTTTCCAGCCTATTCTAGCCATTCCAGACTTCAGTGAGAACTGCTGAGGGTGGAGAGGGGGAGGCAGGTGTACGGAAAGCCCATAGTTAAGAAAGCTCATACTAACTAGGGTAGAGATAAACACATTAGTTGGACACAGAGACATTTCCAGGACATATTGTGAGAAACGGGAAGGTTAAAGAAAAAAATCCATTCTGGGGCTCAAAGGTCGGGGAGGTTTGTGGTCCTTCATTATATGTTGAATGTTATTATGAATTAATTTCATCCCCTGACGTTGTTGTCAATTATTTAATTCAAATTAACAATTTTTTTTTTTTTGGAGACAGAGTCTCGCTTTGTCGCCCGGGCTAGAGTGCTGTGGTGTCAGCCTAGCTCACAGCAACCTCAAACTCCTGGGCTCAAACAATTCTTCTGCCTAAGCCTCCCGAGTAGCTGGGACTATAGGCACATCACCATGCCCGGCTAATTTTTTCTGTTTTCTTAGTGGAGATGGAGACTCGCTCTTGCTCAGGCTGGTGTCGAACTCCTGACCTCAAGTGATCCTCCTGCTCAGCCTCTCAGAGTACTAGGATTACAAGTGTTAGCCACCGGCCCACAAATTAACGAATTTCTTTTGAGTTTCTCCAAAATGCAAATAACTGTGCTAGCTCCTAGAGATGAAATATAAAGATAAGTAAAATACAGCTCTCGTTTTTAGTAGAACTTGCCACAAGTTTCCTCATTATTTTCTCATAATCCACTAGTCATGTTGCTCTCTAATCTGCAACTTCTCAATCACTATTCATGTCCTGTAGGGCAGAATGTAAATGCCTTTGCCTGACTCCCAAGGCTCTTCATGATCCGATTCCAGCCTATTTTCGCAGCCACTTCTGCTGGTGCTCAGCTTCTTGGTATGTAGTGAATAGCCGATGCCACCATGTTCTCCTAGAACTCCGTGCCTATGGCTGGAACTCCTGCTTACTCTTTGCCATTCAGCTGAAATGTCACTTTCCCTATGACACATCCTGTGACTTCTTCCTCTTTGCTGCAGGCTAAGTTAGGGGCCCCTCTTCTGTACTGCCTTTGTGCCTGTCACTGTTATAATCCTCAGTGACATAATATTGGAATTGTTTGTATCCAGTTTATTTCCTCCCATAGTGGGAAGCTTCCTGAAGCATCGGACTGTGTCATTTTCATCTTAATATCTCCAGCACATGCCACAGTCCTGGTACACAGCAGGCACACAATCAGTAATGGTTTGGTGAATGAATGAAATGAATTTGTTCATTGCCCTATACTTTGTTGCTATAGCAACTGTCAATTTTTAAAATTCCAATCTGCTTTTTCTCCATTGTTACTCATCAACTCTCTTTCCAGAATGCTGTCAGAAGGGTATCTCAGTGGACTTGCCTACTGGAATGATATCCATTGGAGTTGTGCATCATATAATGAACAGGTGGCTGGAAACAGGGAAGAGGAGACAAATTCTGTTGCTGCTCTTTCCTATTCCTCTGTGGATGAAACACAAGTCAGAAGTCTCTACGTGAGCTGCAAATCCTCCGACGACTTTATTTCTTCAGTGCATTCAAGAGAGAGCCAACACAGCACAAGTCAGAGAGTCACAGTGCTGCAGACAAACCCCAATCCTGTGTTTGAAAGTCCAAACTTGGCTGCAGTTGAAATATGTAGAGACCCCAGCAGAGAGACCTACTTGGTTCCACCTTCCTGCAAAAGTATTTGCAAGAATTACAACGACCTACATATTGCTGGGGGCCAGGTGATGGCCATTAATTCAGTGACTACAGATTTTCCCCCTGAGAGCAGTTTTGAATATGGCCCTTTGCTAAAGTCGTCTGAGATTCCTTTGCCTATGGAAGATTCCATTTCCACTCAGCCCAGCCACTTTCCCCAAAAACCTATCCAGCGGTACTCATCCTACTGGAGAATAACCAGCATCAAAGAGAAAAGCAGCCTGCAAATGCAGAAGCCTATTTCTAATGCAGTGTTGAATGAGTACCTAGAGCAGAAGGTCGTGGAGTTATATAAACAGTACTTTATGGACACCATGTATCATGACAGTTCTCCTACTCAAATTCTGGCATCTGAACTCATTATGACCAGTGTGGACCAAATCAGTCTTCAAGTGTCTAGAGAGAAGAACCTGGAGACCTCAAAAGCCAAGGATATAGTCATTAGCCGCCTATTACAGTTGGCGTCAACTGAAATCAGCACTCCTAGTCTCCGTATTTCTCAGTATAGCAATGTAAACCCATAGAGAGCGTGCTTCCATTCCTGTCTCTCATTTACTCAAACCCAAAGCAACACTTTGTTCATTGATTCTGAGAATGTGCAGGAGCGGGTGGTGAAGGGTCGTTAAGAGTTCGAGAAGTAAAGGTCGGCTGGAAGTCATGTGTGAATTAAGGGGAAATCTTATAATATTACACATGTTGAAGGAATGTGGGAAAAGGAGCCATAAGGAATGATTTCAAAGAGAGGTTTGTACAACAGTGAAGCAAAAATAAAAATGATCAAAAAAGAAAAGGTTATGATTCATTTGATGGAATATAGAAACTGAAAAAGATGATAAGCTAAGTAAGAAAGAAACACACTATGGCAAATCTAAAAAACCAGAAGGTTTCAGGGTAAAGAGTTAAGAGTATGTTTGTTACCCAAATAAATTCCTCCAAGTTGTTTTTTCTCAAGGGAAATGGACTGTAGAAGGCTGCTATATTTGGGTCGAAAGACAGGTTCAAAACACTTTAAAAAATATATGTTTATATCTCTTATCTATTCTGTATCAGTAGATCATATAAAGATATTCTTTGTAAATATTAAAACTGCAGCAAGTTGCAATTGTGTTTTTATTTTTATATGATTATCTAGCTACAGCTACAGCCACAAAACAGTCACTCAGATCTTCTACTTCTGTTTACTGGTGGAGATGTAGTTTTCTAAATGGAAAATACCACATAGTAAACATTAAGCCACTTAGTTTTATTTTGCTGTGTATGATTTTCTTGGTGGTATTAAACTTCAAAAGAAATTATGAATCTTATTTTTTCACACTTTTTTCTCTTCCTTTGCTCCATGCCCTCTTGACCTGGGGCCAGGAAGGGGTCTTTTATAGCCTCAGAGTAAGGTTACAAGCCCTAGGGTCCCATTATATCAAATTCTGTAAACTCATTCACTAGAATGGTGGCTTCACAAAGGATTTACTGCTCTACACTTTTCTTCTAACTCAGGGGTTGGTAAACTAAGGCCCATTGGCTAAAAGTAGCCTGCTGACTGTTTTTGAACTCCTGTGAGCTAGAAATGGTTTTTCCATTTTTAAATGGTTGAAAAAAAACCACAATTAGAACAGTATTTTGTGACATGAAAATCATATAAAATTCAAACTCACTGTCCATAAAATAAAGTTTTATTGGAACACGGCCATGCCCATTTGTTATGTATGGCTGCTTTCCCACTAGAATTGCAGACTTGAGTAGATGTGACAGAAAACATATGGCCCACCAAAGCCTAAAACCCTTACTATCTGGCCCTTCACAGAAGAATTTTGCCCACCCAGCTTGATAGGAGTGCCTCGTCCGTACAGTGGTTGCTTGGCTTAATTCAGGTTCACTGGGGAAGTGGGCTCTGAGATGAAGATTAGTGAGTAAGTTTCTTGAGCCATGGTGTTAGGGTCAATGTCTGTGATGGAGTGAAGGAAGCAGAAGAGGTTTACACAGAGGCCTCAGCCCATCTCACAGGGAGCTCTGGAGCTAGGTGATCCTTCAAAATGGTGACAAATTGAAACAAGAGGTGGACTTTTGTACTCCAGCATCTACCAGGAGAGGCTGTAAGTTTAGCTGAGGCAGTTCGGTGGAGGACGGTTCCCAAAGTGGGAATAACTGTGAGTCCTCAGCAACCATATTCCAAGCAGCTGCTGGGGGGATGAGCTCCTCACCCCAAAGGAGCCATACGGGAAGAGCAATCCTCTACATTTCTCAGTATTTGTATTTGTAGAGTGCATGAATATGTATTTTTTGAATTTTTTTTTACAACTTTATTGTGTAAGGAAACCTGATTTTGAAATCATTATTAAAAATGTTATTCATTCCTTTAAATATATCACAATAATAGCTGCAACGTATTGTTCATTATGTGTCTAGCATCATACTTTAGGCATTTTTCATGAATTATCTTATATAATTCTCATAATAACCTTGTGAGAGAGAAAGTAAATTATTATTCCCTTTTTGCAGATGAACAAGCTGGGCTCAGGGAAGTTAATTTGTCCAAGGGCACAGAGTAGGTGGTAGAACTGGATTTGAATCCAGTTCCATGTAACTTGAACACCCTGGGTCATAACTATAATACTGTCACCTGCTTTCTCCTGTCGACCACTGCATTTGTCTCATTAAAGACTGTTTTTCTACTCCAAGAGAAATCAACTCATTAATTTTTATGTCATGTTTCTTTATTTTCCCTTTGTAGTGTTTTGCTTGATATACTATTTATTTGCATATACCCCCACCCAGAACCTAAGCTTTGATTTATTCACGTTTTTCTACATTCCAGACATTACTTGCACATAGTAGGCAGCCAATTACTATTCATTACATGGATAAATAAGTTTTGGTCACAATGGATACTGCATCTGGTGGTGGAAGTAAAAGACCATCAATATGAAAACCAGATAAATCTACTAGAAAAAAAAGTGCTATTGAGGTTTTCTCCTCAAGGAGTAAATTAACTGAATAAATGAGCTTAATTTATTATAGCAGGTGAGTAAATTGTACAATAAAATATCTTATAAGAAAATATTATTATGGTTATTTTCCTTTGCTTCCTGAGAAATAATTTGTTACAAAGTAGACTGGTTCATTTTTTTCAATGAGTACCTATTTGATGCTGTTTTTTTCTTTTATTTAGAGACAGGGTCTTGCTATGTTGGCCAGGGTAGAGTGCAGTGGCTATTTGCAGGTGCAATCATAGCGTGCTGCAGCCTCTAACTCCTGGCCTCAAGTGATCTTCCTGCCTCAGCCTCCTGAGGAGCTGGGACTACAGGTGCATGCCGCTGTGCCTTTGTTTTGTTTTGTGTTTTGTGCTAGATCACTGTGTATCAAGCCTATGAAGAAAAGACACTGTGTGTGTACACATACAGGAGTAGGCCCTGTTCTCTGCAAGCTTACTGTATTGTTGGAGAGACCCAAAAGATAACTAGGGAACAAGTAATGGAGCCACTTATTAAGTAAGAACTTGGCAGAGTGGTATAAACAGGAATAAGATTATCAATGATTGCAACTCAAGTGTTATGAGTGCTGAAAAGGAAACATGGTAGGGGGTGCTAAACAGTGGAGGAGCCCAGTGTCGGTAAAGCTTCCAAGGGGAAGTGATGTTTTAAATTACTCTTGAAGAAGAAGATAGGGTCTAGGCAGACGGATGGGACTGGTGTTACAGGCAGAGGTGTGAGGGTGTATGGTGCAACAAGGAACCACAAGTCGATGGCTATAATTGGAGCTGAATGAATGCATGAATAAGTAGGATATCAGTTTGTTATTGCTATTGTAACAAATTATCACAAGCTTAGTGGCTTAAAACAACACAAATTTATTATCTTACAGTTTTGGAGATCAGAAGTTCAAAATAATTCTCACTGGGCTAAAATCAAGGTGTGGGCAGGACTGCGTTCCTGCTGGAAGCTCTAGGGAAGAATCTATTTCCTTGCCTTTTCCAGTTTCTAGAAGCTGCCAGCATTCCTTGGCTCATGGCCACAGATCACTCTGACCTCTGCTTCCATTATCACATCTCCTTCTCTGACATTGATCTTGCCTCTGTTTTATAAGGACCCCTGTGATTACCGTGGGCCCACCCGGATGATAGAGGATAACTTCCTCAGCTGAAGATCATTCATTAGTCACATCCACAAAGTCCCTTTTGTCATGTAACGTCACATATTCTCAGGTTCTGGAAATCAGGACATAGGCATTTGCCAGGGCGAGGGGGGAGGGGGCATTATTCTGTCTACCACAGACAATAACAAAATCATTTTTGACTCTTTTTTTTTTTTTTGAGACAGAGTCTCACTGTGTTGCCCAGGCTAGAGTGAATGCCGTGGCGTCATCCTAGCTCACAGCAACCTCAAACTCCTGGGCTCAAGTGATCCTTCTGCCTCAGCCTCCCGAATAGCTGGGACCACAGGCATGTGCCACCATGCCCGGCTATTTTTTTCTATATATTTTTAGTTGTCCAATTAATTTCTTTTCAATTTTAGTAGAGACGGGGCCTCACTCTTGCTCAGGCTGGTTTCAAACTCCTGAGCTCAAACAATCCGCCCGCCTCGGCCTCCCAGAGAGCTAGGATTACAGGCGTGAGCCACCGGGCCCAGCCCATTTTTGACTCTTGATTGTCAGAAATTTGTCTCTCTAGCATCAATTCTCTTTATTGAAGATGGATGAGTCAATGTTCACTTATGTATAAAATAATGTTTCCCTTTTTGTCTCCTACATCCAATACTGTATATTTATTTTGTCCATATACATTATTTCACTTTTCCTCTTGCTCACTTTAGTCATCCTTTTCTGGACTCTTATTATATTTTTACATTTTTTTCCTTTAAAATATTTCTTTTTTTAAATTGTGAAGGTAGTACCTGCTCACCCTAGAAAATTTGGATAACAGCAAAGAAGAAAATTGAAGAAAAATATCACCTCTAATTCTCCAGCCCCCAAAGATTCATAGTTAACATTTTGAGTGAATTTCTTTTCAGTCTTTTCTCCGTGCATTTTTTTGTTTCTTTGTGTAGTTACGTTATCTACGAGTAAAATATTGTATCTCTTTTTGTTTGTTTTACTTACAGTATAACAGTCATAAAAATTCTAAAACTGGTGAATTTTCATTGTTTGCCTGAGGATAATATATTAGTTTTTCTTTCTTCCCCTTTGACTAATTGATAATGTTTGACATTTTGTTGACATTTTTGTCTGTTGTAGAGCACTGAGTCTATATATTCAGGAAATTGTCTATATTAGCAATAAGGTCGCTTTTTGAGTTTTAACTGCTAACTTAGAGTTTGACATGCAATAAATATAATTTGGATTATTTCCCTTTTATATCGTACTTGTCCATACTGAAAATCGCCTGCCAAAATTTTATCTACTCATGCTATAAAATGAACCAAATTTAACAAATATTTATGGAGCCTGCACCATTATACAAAGATTAGATTGATGTAGTCCCTGTTTAAAGAGTTTATTTATGTGGTACAAAACCTATAAAGCAAGGCACACTAAGTGTAGTAAGACATGTGTAATGACTATTTAGGGTGTGTTGAATACTTTTTTTGCAATTATTCTAATTCAGTATCTAAAACCCTTGCATATCATTTATTTTATATATTTTCTTAGTCCCCCACCCTTTACCCCCCTTATTACTGGGTTATGACTGGACTGGAACCTTCCTTACTAAGCAGTCTGGAAGAAGGGAAGGGATAGGGGTGGAGAACCTTCAGTATGAGCTTTAGTAATCAACCCTGGCTTTGACTTTGACTTGGCCTCAATCTCACAGTGATTCATGGACATTGCACATTTGGTACTGAAACCTCTACATTCCTTCCTACCGCCCTTATTCCAGTCTTCCTGTGCCTAACGTCTTGCCAGGAGAAACCCAAATGTTGAAAAGAACAAAGCCAAGTAGAGAGCCTCTCAACATTTCACTTGAGACCTGCAGAGAATACTTGCTAAAGTTGCTTTTGTGATTTACTACTTTTCGGTATTAGAAGCATGAAGAAACAAGGCAAGCCTGGAACTGGTTTTTACAAATTTTCTTTTACAGAATATTTTTTCCTCTTGAAAAATAGAGGCAAAGGTCAAGGTTCAGGGAATGAATATTTTGGCTCAAATTGCAAGGTAAATTTAAAAATATTTTTGTACAGTCAGTATATGCCAGTCAGAAGAATACTTTGTTTATCAGACTATTTTCCTATGTAAGATAAATCATGTGGTTGGAGGAAGAAGAAAGAGTGGTTTTTCGGTCCTAGAAAATCAGGAGCCTGGACCTGGTTTCTGACAGTCTGAGAGGTAGCATGGATTGAGAGAGAATTGACCTGTGGCTAATGGGACCATAGGAAGACCTGAAAAAGATTGCTGGGTTCCATATGTAATCTAGAAACAGCAGACACTTGAGGAACTGGAGAAGCAGATGAGATAATGGGCCTTATGACATAACCTGTGGTAACTTGTGTCCACTGTTGACCAATAGTCTATGACTTGAAGGTCATCCACTAATTCCCACCTTGCCCTCCATCATTTCTTAGCATTGCATGAGATTCCAGGTCTGTTACACAACCCTGGGAAGGACTGGAGAAACTGAGAATTACTGAAGTAAAATTTTCTGCCACTGTGGGAGAATGGAGGTTCAAATTCAGAAATGTAGTTGTACTAAAAAGAAAAGAAAAGAAAAGAATGGAAAAGAAAAAAGAAAAAAAAAAGAAAGAGAAAGAAAGAAGAAAGAAAAAGAAGAAAGAGAAAGAAAAGAGAAAGAAAGAAAGAGAAAGAAAGAAAGGAAGGAAGGAAGGGCCGGGCGCGGTGGCTCACGCCTGTAATCCTAGCTCTCTGGGAGGCCGAGGTGGGCGGATCGTTCTGAGCTCAGGAGTTCGAGACCAGCCTGAGCAAGAGCGAGACCCCGTCTCTACCAAAAATAGAAAGAAATTA
>CAUYSK010003617.1:0-46713 GCA_963575035.1 Avahi laniger | reverse complement strand
GTCCCAGCTACTTGGGAGGCTGAGACAGTAGGATTGCTGGAGCCCAGGAGTTTGAGGTTGCTGTGAGCTAAGCTGATGCCACGGCACTCACCCCAGGCAAGAGAGTGAGACTCTGTCTCAAAAAAAAAAAAAAAAAAAAGAGAGAGAGAGACCCTGTCTCCAAATAGAAAATAGAAAAAAATTATCTGGGCAAAGTGTTGCATGCCTGTAGTCCCAGCTACTCAGGAGGCTGAGGCAGGAGGATCGCTTGAGCCCAGGAGTTTGAGGTTGCTGCGAGCTATGATGACGCCACAGCACTCTAGTGGGACAACAGAGTGAGACTCTTGTCTCAAAAAAAAAAAAGTGGGAGGTGAGGGTATGCAGAAGCTGGGGGATTGACTATCAAAAAGATTATATGTGCCTAGGGTCATGAAGAAGAAGAAAATGGAAAGAGAGAAACAAGTAGAAAGAGCCAGAGACTTCCAGAGTCCACACTTAGCAGAGTTTTAATACGTGAAAGTGGAGGGAGAAACATATATTGATCCTTGGAGGAGACAGGATATAAAAAGGGGACTAGTAGTCTGCATAGGGGGATAATTGGAGCTGGAATTTCTTTTCTCAACACCACTCATCTGGTCTTCTCATTTGCTAGCATGACCCACCATGCTGGTTGAGAAACACTTTTCTAGTCTCTTCCGTGCACTGCTCAGGGATGAACACAATGTTTTTGAGAGATCTGAAATACATCACACCTTGGTACCAAAATTTCATTCATCAAAAAATGAATAGTTTTGAACTCTCCCGAACTGCTGTATATCCAGTATCGACATATTACAACTATTTTGATGATGCAATGCTCTAAGTTAAGACATCCAGCTTAAGTAAGGAGGTACTTCATGAACACAGAGCCTGATTCTCTTGTTTGCACAGAAGAGAGAACAGAAACTTAGTGCTAAATGGAAATGGAGCACCTCCTGGCCTCCATTAGCAGCCAAGTCCCATGGTCTAACAGCTAGGAAGTTACCAAGATCTATAAAGATTGAACGACAGACTGGGCTAGGTGGCTCATGCCTGTAATCCTCGCACCCTGGGAGGCAGAGGCCGGAGCATTGCTTGAGCTCAGGAGTTTGATACCAGCCTGAGCAAGAGCAAGAGGCATCTGTACCAACCAAAAATAGAAAAATTAGCGGGGGCTGAGGGAAGTGTGTCCTGGTGCACGCCTGTAGTCCCAGCTACTCAGGAGGCTGAGGCAAGAGGATTGCTTGAGCCCAGGAGTTTAAGGTTGCAGTGAGCTAGGCTGACTGCACTCTACCCAGAGTGACACACAGAGAGAGAGAGAGAGATTCTGTCTCAAAAATAAATAAATAATAAGATAAATTTGATTAAAAAAAGAAACTTATATAAAAAAAGATTGAATGACAGACCCAAGCAGATACCTCCAAGAACAGCCATTTGAGATATATACTGTGCCTCAGCCCTGACCTCACCCTTTTTAGGGCTCTATGTCCCTGTTGAGAAAGACAGAATTTGAGTTCTAAGGGATAGAATGCAAAGACAACATTCTCTCCTTTTCACCAAGCCAATGAGGTTCACTGAGCAATGAAGACATACTCCTGTAGTTTCCTTCTCAATTGTTACAGCGTCAGCAGATTTTATAGGAGGAGGGATGAGGGACTGGATAGGCTCACTACCCAGAGCAATATTTGGATGCAATTATGAGACTCCACTGGCACTACTTTGGGATATGCAAGTTAGAGCAAGTTTCTCAGCTCTTAGAGGAGGGATTAACTAAACCAATTTCATCTAAATCAATTTGCACTGTTCAGATGATACGTTCATAAAGCAACCAAGTCACTCTGATTTGTAGCACTACTTCCCAGAGGTGGCCTTGCAAGGTACAACATGCCAGATGAGAATTCTAGTAGTCATAAAAGTAAATAGGAGGAACACAACCACCCCTTCATGTCCCTGGCCTCTACCCTGTCCTGCACAGCCCTTCCCTGTCCTAATCCTGGAACCGCAAGTATGGAGTTAGGCCTGGAACAAAGAGGAGGCCAAAATACTAAGCCAAGTGTGGGGCTTCAGCCCACTCAGCAGAGGACTCTGCATATTATAGGTGCTTAATAAATATTGTTGACTCCCTGCTGCTAGATACTAATCATGCTTATATAGCCATGCCTAGAATTATTTATGCCACTTTTCATTAGAAATTAACTAACTGCCCCCATATAGGATAAGAATAGGTGAGGTTATGTTTTCAAATGAGTCTGATTCAGATTGTTAGGTTAGAATACATTAGACATGACTCAAGCCTCAACTTAAAATTATCACCACAACTCTGTATACCTAGTTATATGTATGTTTTTATTCAGTTTATATGTATTGGAGGAAAAAAACAGATTTAGCACCTATGTATAGTGATAGATTTGGTTCCCATGAGGGCTAATAATGGCAAAGTAAGGTTCTCAGTAAACTAGGGTTCCTACTTACATTTACACCCAGTCAATCCACTAACCTAATAAAAGGCAAATGAACTTCTTTCTTTGAAAAGTATAATGCTGAGGATTTATAGAACCCTTTCATCTTCAAAGGACCAAGCCAAGACTCACAATACCCTGTACACAATATTATGCCTTTTACACAAGTGCACCAACTATGAAAGAAAGGTCATAGGAATGTCCTAAGGCCATGAAGCCAATGCAACATCAGATTTGGGATGAACTTTCCAATCTTCTAGGCTCCTAGACCTGTATTTCAACCACATAAATCAAATTGTGATGAACAATCAGGAGAAATCTAATTCACATTATATATCCATATTAAGTTAATTGATTGGGCAGGAATAAATAAAAATAGTAAAGATTGTTTCCCCCTCAGGGAACTGATGAGTGGAGAGGAGGTAGAAAGGAGAATGTGAATTTACCCATCCCCTGCTTCCCCGTCCACCTCTGCCCCCTCCCCGCCACCTGATCGATTTCCAATGATGGGCACACTTACAACTTTGACTTAAAACATTACAAAAGGCCAGGCTCAGTGGCTCACGCCTGTAATCCTAGCACTCTGGGAGTCCGAGGAGGATCACTTGAGCTCAGGAGTTGGAGACCAGCCTGAGCAAGAGTGAGACCTCGTCTCTACTAAAAACAGAAAATTTAGCCCAGTGTCCTGGCACGCCTGTAGTCCCAGCTACTTGGGAGGCTGAGGCAGGAGAATCGCTTGAGCCCAGGAGTCTGAGGTTGCTGTGAGCTAGGCTGACGCCACGACACTCTAGCCCCGGCAACAGAGCCAGGCTTTGTCTCAAAAAAAAAAAAAAGGTACAGAAGCAATTTATGTAACCAAAACGTTTGTACCCCCATAATATTTTGAAATTTAAAAATCTAATGGAAAAAAGGGGGGGATGTGGGGGAGGGGCTAACCATCAGGGGTGGAATGAAATGTTCCCAAAACAGAAGAAACTTAGGGGAGGAGAACTCCCTATTCAGCAACTCCCTTCAGTTGCAACATTGCCAGAGAACTGATGCGGTACTGGGAGGGTACAGAATGGGGCTAAAGGCCCAAAGTGAGAATCAGACCCACACGCCATACTTCTCTATTTACATGGTTTCCAATATATTCCTTTATAAGAACTCCTCCTCAGAGACACACAACCAACACCATAGACTCGCCTCACGCTCAGAAATCCTCAAAAAGTCAAAGTGGTTGAGAAGCAAGACGCTGCATGGCTGGGAGACTCAGAGTGCACAGGTTGATATGGAAAGGCTAGGGGCAGAGGGGCTCTGGTGGGAGATTTGGGTGGGCAAGTAGGAAGAAGGTGAGTGATCATGAAGATGGGTAGGGGAATGTGGGAGAGAGAGAGAAAGTGAACAGCCCAATGACCCCAGGATCCCAATTTCTGCTCTAAGAATAAACGCCTCTGAAAAATAACGTGCTGCACACAAAGTGCTAAGTAACCTAAACCTTATCATCACCAGTAATGTTTCTGTAAATCTACCTCGCCGTTATTTACTTAATTCTTACGAGCCAGGAATGGAAAAACCCCACCTCCCCCTGGTTAAGTCGCAGTCTGTCCTGTGGACCCATGTAAGTTTTCCCTCTCCCCCACAGAGCTGGTTTCACAGCTAGGCCAGAAATAAGGAACCACCCAAACAGAGACTGGAGGATCGCTCCCCTGGCAGAAAAGGGATTAAGTTTCGCCGGGCCTCCCCGCCGGCAGAGTGTCCGCAGCAAGGCTGGCTGCTGCGCCAGCACCGCCCGGCAGACGGCCGGCCGAGGGGCGCCGCCTGGGCGGAGGAGGCTGCCGGCCGCGGGAGCGTGGGAAGGCGGCGGTGCCCTTTCCCAGACTCGCGCCCAGGCGCCGGGGGAGCCGCTCGACTGCCTGCGGCCGGCCGGGCCAGGCTTCGCGGGAGGCCTCGGGCCGCCCCCGCCCCGCACCCAGGAGTGCAAACTCCGTCCCAGAAGGGCAGCAGCAGGAGCCCCGGCCCCAGCAGCACGACAGGGAGCCCGAGCCGGGCCGGGGCCCCCGCCGCCGCCGCCGCCTCGAGCCTCACGGGCCCCGTCACCCCGCCCCGCCGAACCCGAGAGCCCTCAGCCAGCGCCGGGCCCCGGCGGCACCTGAGGAGCGGCCGGAGCCGGGGCCGAGCCCTGCGCGGGCGGCGACGATCGACCCCCAGGGCCCCGGCGAGGGGGCGCGTTTTACCCATAGCGTTCCCAGGTGCCAGCCATCTCCTCCGCGCGCCCCAGGGCGCTGGGCGCTCGCCTGCCTCCGCAGCGAGCTGGCTGGGGCTCCGGAGCGAGCTCCTGGGCCGCCGTCGCCTCCGCCGCTGCCACCACTCTAGGCCGCCGCCGCCGCGCAGCAGCCGGGATCCGCCAGCCCGCGCGCCCCGCAGGGGACAGCACGGCGGCCGCGATGCTACCGCAGCTGTGTCTCCCGAGCTAAACTTAAGAGTTTTCGCCCCTCAGTCCAGGGGCAGCACCATGACACCACGGCAGCACCACACTGTCATTTCCGCCGCCGCAGAGGAAAAAAAAAGGCAATCCCTTCGAAAAGGGGGGTGGAGTAGGGAAAAGCAGGGCTGAGGCTGACACCCCAAGGGAGCACGGAGAAGAGCCCCAGCTGAGGGGGCGCTTGGCCACCTTCTCGGGCTCACCTTCCACCGCCCCCGCCACTCCCAGCTCCCCCAGCCCCTCCTCTGAAGGCGCATTTACATATCTTCTCCCCTGGCAGGAGTGACCGGAGAAACCTGAGCAAGCAAAGGCAGCGGGTGGGTGGGGTTCGGGTTACCACTGTACCTACCAGCTGATTCCAGCAACCTTTTCTCCAGCGCCCTGTCATCTTGAAGGAAGACACACCGAGAGGGACCCAAGCGGACGTGTGCGTGTGTGTGTGTGTGTGTGTGTGTGAGAGAGAGAGAGAGAGAGAGAAAGAGAGCGAGCGCGCAGAATGTGTGTGAAATACAGAAAGAAGACTATAGTCAAACTCTGCTCCCTCCCGCCACCCCGGCCACACAAACCCCCAGGTTAGAACAAGGAAAAGGCCCTTGTATCCGGCAATGAGAAGAGAAGAGAGTGCCTGGGTCCACCGCACAGGTCCTGCGTATGAAGCCGCTCTATGCAAAGTTAACTACAGAGTAAAACAAAAATAGTGGAGGAGACAGAAAAGGGCAGACAATTGAAGGAAACCCAACCCCTCTTTCTTTTTACAAAGGGAGAATGGCTGTGTTTTATTGGCCTTGGGCAGAAGTTGTAAGGATGGATTAAAGCCATCAAAAGAAAAAAAAAGTTTCTTTTATACCTTCAAATCCTTGACCAGCAAAACCAGAGAGAGGGTCCTTACTACGAGGACAATGAGGCAGATACTACTTATCCAGGTATTCAATGTACCTAAATAAGCTAATTGGTCCATTTAGAACCCAGGAGCCTCCCACTGGGCTGGAGTCAGCCTGTTTGCTGATCTGTCATTGGCTCAGAGACCACCGCCCCACTCACAAGGTGGATGGCCCAGGGAGAGGAGGAAACCCCAGAGGAGACTCTGTTTCTAACATGGGACAAAAGGAGAGAAGAAGAAAAAGAATCGAGAAAATGGGAGGAAACACCTCCACACATACACATAGGCCTCCCATTGCTATGCATGGGAACAGAAAAATTAAGGTAGCTCTGGGTGTATCCCGTCAGGTAACCAATAGTAATCAGACAACACCCTGTTTAACAATGTGCTAGAGAGCACTGAGGTGGAAACGAAGGCAAAAATTACAACCGGCTACCCTGATGAAAGTCCAGCCCCGAAGAGAAGTAAAAGTTAATGGTCATACCAAAATTTGAGGCAACAAAAGCAAAAATAGGTAAATGGGACTGCATAAAACGTTTTAAAAACTTGCACAGCAAAAGGCACAGTCAACAGAGTGAAAAGGCAACCTAGGGAATGGGAGAAAATATTTGCAAATCATATATCTGATAAAAGATTAGTATCGGTAATATGTGAACAACTGCTACAACTCAATAATAAAAAAAATCTCTATTTAAAAATGGGCAAAGGACTTGAATAGACATTTCTCCAAAGAAGATATACAAGTGGCTAACAAGCATATGAAAAGATGCTCAACATCACTAATCATCGGAGAAATGCAAATCAAAACCACAATGAGATGTCACCTCATATCTGTTAGGATGGCCACTATCAAAAAAAACGAAAATCCAGCAAATAATAAGTGTTAACAAGGTTGCAAAGAAATCAGAACCCTTGTGCACACTGTTATAAAATGGTACAGCCATTATGTAAGGGAATGTAAAATGGTATAGTCACTATGGAAAACAGTATGGAGGTTCATCAAAAAAATTAAAAACAAAACTACTTTATGATTATTAAATATAACTAAAATTAAAAATAGGACTATAATATGATTATTAAATAGAACTACCAAATGATTAAGCAATCTCATTTCTGGGTATTTAGCCAAGGGAATTGAAAACAGCATCTCGAAGAGGTATTAGCACACCCATGTTCATAGCAGCATTATTCACGATAGCCAAGAGGTGGAAGCAACTTTAATGTCCATCAGTGGATGCACGGATAAACAAAATGTAGTGTATACATACAATGGAATATTATTCAGCCTTAAAAAGAAGGAAATCCTGTCACATGTTACAACATACACGAACCTTGAGGACATTATGCTAAGTGAAATAAGCCAGTCACAAAAAGACAAATACTGCATGATTCTACTTATATGACTATCTAAAATAGTCAAACTTACAGAAACAGAAAGTGGAATGATGGTTGTCAGGGGCTGTGAAGAGGGGAAAAGGGAGAGTTGTTCCATGCATGTGGAGTTTCAATCAGGTAGGATGGGGGGATGTTCTGGAGATCTGTTGCACAATATACACATGATTGACAATATTATACTGTATGCTTGGAAATTGTTAGAAGGGCAAATTTTAGGTTATGTGTTTTTTTGCCACAAAAAAATTAAGTTTTTAAAAAATAATTTGTCTGAAGTCTGCTGGCCCCAGCATAACAGAGGAGTGGATAAATATCTTACATAATCATTAAAATAATTTTTATATATGCATATGTATTATATACGCACATATATAACAATCTTGGATATCGTGTAATGAAAAAAGCAAAGTGCAGAACTGTGTATGATTTGCTACTACTTGTGTAAAAGAGGAGGTGTATATGTCCATGTATTCTTGGGAAGGAGCTCAGGAAATTTCACCCCAGAATATGACTTCTTGGTATAAAGAATATTTTGAATTGAAGGCCTTTAGAAATCAGGCCTGGCAAGGTGAGTGGCTCACCCTTGTAATCCTAGCATTGCAAGAGGCCTAGGAGAGAGGATTGCTTTAGGTTAGGAGTTTGAGACCAGCCTGAGCAAGAGCAAGACCCCATCTCTATAAAAAATAGAAAAATTAGCCTGACGTGGTAGCAAGTGCCTCTAGTCCCAGCTACTTGGGAGGCTGAAGCAGAAGGATCACTTGAGCCCAAGAGGTCAAGGTTGCAGTGAGCTATGATGATGCCACTGCACTCTGGCCAGGGCCTGGGCAACAGAGGGAGACCCTATCTCAAAAAAAAAAAAAAAAACATAAGAATCATCAGGGAAATGCAAATCAAAACCACAATGAGATATCACTTAACTTCAGTGAGAATGGCCTTTATCAAAAAGTCCCAAAACAATGATTGGCATGGATGCGGAGAGATAAGAATACTCATACACTGCTGGTGGGACTGAAAACTAGTACAACCTCTGTGGAAAGTAATATGGAGATACCTCAAAGAGCTAAAAGTAGAACCATTTGATCCAACAATCCCATTACTGGGCATCTACCCAAAAGAAAAAAAGACATTCTGTAAAAAAGACATCTGCACTCGAATGTTTATAGCAGCACAATTCACAACTGCAAAGATGTGAAGTGCCCATCAATACATGAGTGGATTAATAAAATGTGGTATATGTGTACCATGGAGTTCTACTCGGCCACAAAAAACAATTGTGATCTAGCACCTCTTGTATTATCCTGGATAGAGCTGGAGTCCATTCTACTAAGTGAAGTATTACAAGAATGGAAAAACAAGCACCACATGTACTCACCACAAAATTGGTATTAACTGACCATCACTTAAGTGCACATTTAGTAGTAACATTCATCTTGTGTTGGGCAGGTGAGGGGAGGAGGAGATGGGTACATTCACAGCTAATGGGTGTGTTGCGCACCGTCTTGGGGATGGACACGCTCAAAGCTCTGACTCCGGTAGGGCAAAGGCAATATATGTAACCTAAACATTTGTACCCCTGTAATATGCAAAAAAGAAGAAGAAGAAGAAGAAAAAAGAAATCCACAGACTTTGGAAGGGGCTTTCTCTCTGTCTGCATAAACCAGACGACCCATCAAAAAGACAATATCTTCCTTTTCCCTTCCTGTTATCTCAATATATCTCCGGAAAGAAGATCAAGAAGAAAGAGACCAGCCCAAATCATTTCAAATATAATACCTGTCTCTCAGGTTAATTTACAAGTCAATCGGTTCTCCCTCCCCATCCATTCATTCTCCCAAGTATCCGTTTGTCCTCTCTAGCAACTATTCATTGCCCCTAAACGGAATTACCTAAATTCCTCATCACCCCCTCTGCCCTAAAAGGAGGGTTTATAAATTTCTGGAGGGCATCATGATATGGGCTAATCACTCTGTGATTCTCCCCATTCGCTTATTAATCTGCCTTAATTGCGAGTTAATCTTTCAGCGAACTTTCAGGTTCCCCTTGCCCCAATACTTGTATGTGTATAGACTCTTCTATAAAGATACCTGAGAAACCGATGACACCGGTTGCCTGAGGGACAAGCACAGGAGGGAGTATTTAACACTGCATATGTTTTTTGTATTGTTTGAATTTTTTATAATGGGTCATGTATTACCATTTCAAAAACAATTTTAAAAGAGAAGGGAGCATAGAGACAGAAAGTAAAATCGAGGTTACCAGGGAGTTAGGGGAGAGGGAAGATGAGGAATTGTTGTTTAATGCATATAGAGTTTCTGTTGGGGTGATGAAAAAATTCTGGAAATAGTCTGTTACACAGCATTGCGAATCTACTTAATGCCACTGAATTCTACACTTGAAAGTGGCTAAAATGGTAAATTTATGTTATGTGCATTTTACCACCATGAAACAAATAAAAAAAATAAAAAGGAGGAGGTATACAGAACAAGTACAGAGCAAACAGATGTACGTATATGCCGGTAAATGCACAGAAAAGAACCTGTAAACAGTATGAGCCTGGAGTTGGGGCAGGTGTTTGAGGGAATCTTTCAGTTTTGATTCTGTTTATGTTATAACTGTTTGAATATTCTACAATGAGAATTTCTTTTGTAGTTTAAAACAAATTTTAAGGCATGTCTTCAAAGAACAAGTTGAACCCAATGTTGAGTCATAAGTCAATTGATCCCTAAGAATTCTTCAATTTTACTTGATGATCCACACAGAGAGCTGGAGAATTTTCTAAAATGTGAAGAAGTGACTGCTCTCATCATGGACATATCTAAACAAAGGTAGCTAGCTCTTGGCAAAACTTGCTTTTAATGGCTTTTATTGTCTTTTAGAAAACATCCTATTCTTCCTTTTTTAGCAAATCTCCTTTTCACTTGATATTCCAATGCTTTCAAACTAGTCCCTGGTTTACTAGAGCTCTATGCAAAACTGCTAACCCCATCTTCCCCCTGCCCCAGGCAGCAGGCTATATTCTGAACCTTTCTTTTCCCTCCTCAAAACTTGACTGCTTCTGGGTCCCTTTCACAAAGGACCTTACTAAGTGATTAAGGAATTCAATCAACTAATTTGAGCTAAATGTTAATAGCTTCATTTGTCTCCCTATTAGGAGATAATATTTTAATTTTAACAGAGGCTTTCAATGTACTAATTCAAAAGAATGACTAATAGCTTGTGTGGGTGGGGAGGGGGGTGAGGAGATGTTTCTAATCACATCACATAAGCAGCTGCTTTGAAAATATCCCCACTTTCCGTGGTTTTATGCAAATGACTCACTGTAAATTTATTAAAGTAAATGTTTTGTATCTGGCAGGAGATGCAAAATTGGCTGGGAATATGTGATGGAATTATTTGTTTATAATTATTTAATGGTTACCTTTGTACATAACATATGTTGATCCGATTAACAAAATAAATCTGGCCCACTGAAAAAGGATGTTTGACAGATTCAACTTGAGGTGTTTAATTGAATTAATCTGAGGCGGACTCGCCACACCACAGGCCTGCAGTATGTAAAGGACAGCTCCTGGGCTGCTTTTGCCTGCTAAGAATGTAGGGGGCTGGGGGAACTGCTCCAGATACTTTCTATGGAGACAAGCACAGAGCCCAGTCTGTTCCAGAAGGAAAAACCACAGAAGGGTGATTTTGTTGTGCAAGAGAATCATTGCTTCTGCAGAAGGGGACCTTCATACTGCTCTCAAAAGAAGAAGCTAGTTGTCTGAAATGCAGAGGTTGACTGAATGCTTCTCTAACCAGGGGGCTTTTAACAGGATGGTGAGAAGAAAAGCACTTTTGATATGGACTCATCAATAGGACATTGTTCTCGAAACTAGCTGTGAATAGGCCCTGTAGGCTGCTTAAGAGAGAAAGTTTCAAAATAAATATGTTCCCAATGTGGAGAAGTGGCATGCCCCTGGTACTTTTTAATTCTCCTTTGATCTATATTTTGCTATTGTTTTTTATCAATTTTGTGACTTATTTGAATTGTTGTGTCTGTTAGCGTAAATATGGATGTTGGATAGCTATACTACATTGGTAAATATTTTCCTGGAGTTTTAATGTGTTTCAGACTTAAGCCTAAACCTTACTGCTGCCTATGCCTTCCTAACCAGCAGCACTAGGTCACTTAGAGTCTGGCTTCTGTGACCTCACCTCCTGGTTTTCCTCCTGTCTCACTGCCTGTTCCTGGGGTTCTGTTGCTTCCTCTTCCTCTTGCTCTTCTATTGTACCCCTGAAGGTTGGCATGTCCCAAGGTTCAGTCCTTGACTTTCTTCTCTAGCTATACTCACTCCCTAGGTGACCTTCTCTAGTTCCATGGTTTTCAGTACAATCCACATGCCGTGGATCCCAAATTTATCCTTCTAGCTCAGACCTCTCCCCTTGAGTCCAGACTTACATACCCACTTGACTATTTTGCATCTCCACCTGGCTGTCTCACAGACAGTGCTAACTTAATGTGACCAAAAAAGGACTCTTAGTCTCCTCCCCATCTCAGTAAATAGCACCATCCAACTGCTTAAGCCAGATACTGGAAAGACGTCCTTGACACTTTCCTATCCCCAAAGTCCAAGGCTTATTTTGGTCTCTCCACTTGCACTTTCAATCAGTACTGCAGCCAGAGTGATCTTTTCAAAATGGAAATATGATCATTTTACCCCCATACCCTGCTTAAAACCCTTCAATCTCCTCTCACTGCCATTAGAGTAAAATTCAAATTATTTAACATGGTCTATAAGCTCTGGCATTAGCTAGCCCCTGCCTACCTCTCCAACCTCATCCTGTACTATTCTTCACCATTGCTCACTACAATCCAAATACACTGGGCTTCTAACACCCCTTGAACCACACCACGCTTTTGGCTACCCGAGAACTTTATATGCTCTTTTCCTTTTGCTGGAATGCTCTTCCTTCCACTCTTCACATGGCTGTCTAGTGCCCTCTCTCATGTTATGCATCATCTCCTAGGAGAAGCCCTCCCTGACCACTTTATCTAAAGTAACCCTTCCCACTAGGGGTGGTGGCTCACGCCTGTAATCCTAGCACATTGGGAGGCCAAGGCAGGAGGATCATTTGAAGTCAGGATTTCAAGACCAGCCTGAGAAACATAGACAGAACTCCATCTTTTAAAAAAATGGAAAAATAACCCAGGCATGGTGACACATGCCTATAGTCTCAGCTACTTGGGAGGCTGAGACGGGAGGATTGCTTGAGCCCAGGAGTTTGAGGTTGCAGTGAGCTATGATGACGCTACTGCACTCTAGACTGAGCAATGGAGTGAGACTCTGTCTCAAAATAAATAATAAATAAATAAATAAAGTAGCCCTTCCACATTATTCTCTAATATAGCACCCCATTCATTTCCTCCAGACCTCGTATCACTATCTAAAAATATCATGTGTTTATTATACGTGCATAGATGTGTGCACATGCGCTCGCACACACACGCACACACTAGAATATACCTTTTGTGGCAAGAATCTTGTCTGTCTCTATCACTGGTGTATCTCCAAAACCTTGAACAATACCTAGCTCATAGTAGGTGTTAATATTTGCTAGATGAATGGCAATAAACAGAGGAAAGAGTATGGTTCAGAGATGACCTTTCCAACCTGATATACATTTACCCTGATCTTCAATCTGCAATAAGAATATCACACTCAGAAAGCACCCTGTGGCAGTACTAGTGCATTTATAGCAGCTTCATGCTGGGAGGCCAGACACATTACTTGGGGTCTCGGTGGCCTCTCTGCTAGCAATTCTCAAACTGACTTGAGAAACACTACTGTTCCTCAAGTTATTAACTGACGTTCTAAGAAAAAAGGATTTGATCAAACGTGTTTAGGAAATGCTGCAGACTGAATCTCCCTCTTGGAGATTCATCGCACATTAGCACATTAAGACTTTAAGAACTCCTGTCAGAAATAAAACCCATTTCAGCTTTGTCTAGCATTTGCCAAACATATTTGAGCATGGAACATTTACATTCTACTCACTTATTAATATCTCATAGTTTTGGAAACACTACCATAGATATAGAGATATAGAGATATGTGTGTGTGCATGCATGTGTATGTGTGTGTGTCTAATATCATGGATATTAATCAGAGTTACTTAAGAGCCATGGCAATAAATTCCAACTCAAAGATATCCATGAGATGAGGTGGAGGGGAATTCAAGTTAAAAACAGACAATGATTGGAGACAGTGCATTCTGTTATTATTGATCTGTTAGGAGGATACTGGCTTACAATGTGTTAAGAGTGCTGCTCTAGGCCCGTCACAGTGGCTCATGCCTGTAATCCTAGCACTCTGGGAGGCAGAAGGGGGAGGATCACTTGAGCTCAGGAGTTGGAGACCAGCCTGAGCAAGAATAAGGCATGGTGGCCTGTACCTGTAGTTCCAGCTACTCGGGAGGCTGAGATAGGAGGATAGCTTGAGTCCAGGAGTTTGAGGCTGCAGTGAACTATGATGACACCACTGCTCTCTAGCCAGGGTGACAGAGGGAGACTGTCTCAAAAAAAAAAGTGCTGTTCTAAATTAGTTCAAATATTCTGACCTGAATGAATTACCCCTAGGCTATTGAGAACCTTCAAGTAAGATCTACAAACCACTGTCAGCGATCCTTTGGAAAATGTACAAATGGGAGAAGAATCAGTATCAGATCCTCAAAGACTAGAAATGAGCAGCTTTTAAAAAAGGAAAGGTAAATTGTACAAACTAAAGATCAATGAGTTTAATGTTGATTTGAGACAAGATTCATACCATTCTTCCTCTCACCCATTTTAGTACTTCTTTCTGTTTCTTGAACTCTACACATTCATCCTTGCTTAAGGCCTTTGCATTTGCTGTTCCCACTGCCTAGAGCAGGGATTGGCAAACTTTTTCTGTAATAAACCAATGGTAAATATTGCAGGCTTTGTGGGCCATATGATCTCTGTCCCAACTATTCAGCTTTACTGTTGAGTACAAAAGCAGCCACAGACAATACATAAACAATAAAACTTTATTTTCAAAAACAGGCTGTGGACCAGATTTGGCCATTGTTGTTCCATCTGGAGTGTACTTTGCCAGGATTCTTACATGACTAATCTTTTCTGTTCAGAATTCAGCTCAAACATCATTGTCTTGGATTATACCACCCAATCTAAAGTAATTACATATTTACTTGCTTTCAAATTTTCCTATTTTAATTGTCTCCACTACACCTATCACTAAGTGATATTTTCTTGTTTATTGACTTATTCTCATCCCGCCCACACACACAACCAAATAATAACTTTTATTGAGCTCTTATCTTGTGTCTGGCACTGTTCTAAGCACTTTACATGTATTTAACTCTTTAAATCTTAGTAATAACCTTCTGACAATAATCCTTTAACTCCTCATTTTATAAATGAAGAAATAAAGGCTGAGAGATTAAGTAATGGATTCAAGGTCCCATAGTTTAGCCAGTGGTGATTCCAGGATTTAGACCCAGACTCATAAGCATTGTGCCATAGTACATCTCAATTATAAGCTCCACAAGAGCAAGGATCTTGTCTGTCTTGTTTGCTAATGATCCTAGAACTGAGCTTAGAGAACAATGCATGGTGTATATTAATAATAAGCTGTCAATAAATATTTGTTAATTTAATAAAAATTCTAAGACACTCAGATTATTAAAGGGAGAGATTATTCACTAAGTCAGAGTAACCTGATTTCCTTCCTTGATGGGGCTAATAGAGAGGGAGAACAAGGAAATGGGAATAGAACTTTGCATTTCTTTAGATTTCAGCAAGGAATTAAAGATTTTTCCTAAAACCTTTATTTGACTAGACCTTTCCATGTCATGTGATGCTGTTGCTCTTTCTTTTTTTTTTTTTTTTTTCGGTTTCCATGATACACGTTTTCCTAGTTCCCTACATACCTTATTATTATTGCTTTATCCTTCATGTGGTCCTCTTCCTTCATCAGACTCTAAAATGGGGATGTTGACTAAGATTCCATCCTCAGTCCTTGGCTCTTCCCACTTTCCAGATTCTCTTAGGTGATCTTATCCATTCTCATTGTTTTATACTGTTACCTTCATCCTGATGACACCTCAATGTATATCTCCAGGCCGTAAATTTACTCCAACCCTGAAAAATCCCACAGGCACCTTACATTTAACATGTCCAAAACCAAACCCATTATCTCCTCCCCAAACCTATTTATTTTCTTATATTCCCAGTCTCAATTAATGACATCACCCAGTCACCCCCACACTAGAAACCTGCAAGTCATTTTTGCCTCCTCCCCACTCCCCCTGTATCTAAATTCTGACCCAACCTTAATGACTTTACTTCTCAAATAATTCTCAACCCATCAAACACCTACTAGCTGTCATCAACTCTTAGCTGGTATTTCTACCTGCAGTTTTTACTCTATCCAATTCTCCACACAGCCACCAGACTTAGCCTTTTAAACTGAAAATATGATCATGTAACACTTCATTGCCTATAGGATGGAGTCCACTCTACATCAGGATCATAAAAATCTCCTCAAACTCACCAGCTACTGTCTCACTCACAGCTAATGTTTCAGCAAGTCCAAACTGCATGCAACATTGCAGTTCTCCATACAAACATTTCTGTGCTTTTGTTCATGCCGTTGCCTCTGTTTTGATGCCAACGCTACTACCACTTACTCACCCTTTGCCTGGCTGATGTCTTGTCATCCTCTCAGACTTACCCTCATCTCCTCAAAAGGCTTCCCTTAACATGCCCCATCCTGGGCTGGGTTAAATGTTCCTTTTCTGTGCTTTCAAGGCATCCCGAACTTGCCTTTGTCACAGCACTTGTCCCATTCTATTTTTCTTGTCTGTTCACATGCCTATATCCCTCATTAGACTATGAGCTCCCTGAGGGCAGAACCATGAGTTATTCAAAGTTGTACGCATAGTGCCATCTACAGTGCCTGGAACATAGTAAGAATTCAATTAATGCTTGATGAATCAGCTATTTTACAGCCACCACACACTGTTGGCTCATTGAGTTGACTGATAACATCCTTAATTCTTTTGCATATGAATAATTATTACATAAGTGTGGTAAAAGCAATGATAGAGGTAAAACAAAAGAACAGAAGAGGGACACCTAACTTGGCCTGAAGTGAGGGGAATGGAAGGGGAGATACAGAAAATGTACTAATTCAAACTTAGGCTTCAATAATAGAAATTGAGTATGTGAATCGAGGGAGGAAATAGTGTGGATCTATTCTGCAAGGCCAAACTACACTTGAACAACATTTCAATCGGTGGAGTTAGCTGGATTATTCGATAAATGCCAGTGGTTTGGAAAAAATAAAACCAAACCTCAGAAGTGATTGAAGAAACAGAGAAGGTTTAGCCAGGATCAGTGAAGACTGTGAGGGATTTGATGGTTTTCTTCAGTTATTTGAAGGGCTGTGTTATGGGCTGAATTGTGTCCCCCGCAAAAGATATATTGATGTCCTAACCCCCAGCACCTCAGAATGTGACCTTATTTGATAATGGGGTCTTTGCAGATGTAATTAGTTAAAATGAGGTCATATTAGAGTAGGGTGGGCCTTTATACTAATTGGTATATTAGAAGAGGGAAATTTGAACACAGACATAGAGGGAAAACAGCTAAGTAAAGATGGAGACAGAGATTGGAATTACCCTGCCACAAGCCAAGAAACAGGAGCCCCCCCAAAACTGAAAGAAGCAATGAAAGATTCTACCCTACAACCTTCAGAGGGAACGTAGTCCTGCCAACACCTTGATTTCAGACTTCTAGCCTCCAGAACTGTGAGACAATGAGTTTCTGTTGTTTTAAGCCACCAAGTTTGTGGTACTTTGTCATGGCAGTCACAGGAAAGCAATATAGGCTGTCATGGAGCAGAGGGAGCAGATTTGTTCTGTGTAAGACCCAATGGATGGGAGATACAGGGAGACAAAAATATTTCTTTATATTGAATGGAAACCTCATAGTCAGCTACCCAAAGATTAAAATGAGCTGCCATGAGAGCTAGCAAGCTCCTTGTTACTGGAGGTCCAGTGGCTGGAGGTTTGTTTGGCAGAGATTGTAAAGATGATATTAATAGTAATAATATTAATATAACTACTACCCTTTTCCTGGTTTGAACAAGCCAACTTCAAAAAGATGTTTATGACACAATAGGGGATATTTGAATGCTGATCGGATATTTGATTATATTAAGAATCTCATGTTAATTTTTAGTTGAAAATAATGGTATAATGGTTATAATGAGAAAGGGGAGTGAGAGAGAGAGCAAGAGAGAGAGGCCTTATCTTTTAGAGATATACACTGAAGTGTTCATGGAGGAAATTTTATGGGTATCTAGAATTTGCTTTAAAATAATTCAAAGGAGGGAGAAATGGTTGGGTGTACAGATAAAACAAGATTACTAATATGTTGGCCAGGCGTGGTGGCTCACGCCTGTAATCCTAGCACTCTGGGAGGCCGAGGTGGGTGGATTGTTTGAGCTCAGGAGTTGGAGACCAGCCTGAGCCAAGAGCGAGACCCCATCTCTAGTAAGAAATAGAAAGAAATTAGCTGGACAACTAAAAGTACATAGAGAAAAAATTAGCCAGGCATGGTGGCACATGCCTGTAGTCCCAGCTATTCAGGAGGCTGAGGCAGTGGGATTGCTTGAGCTCAGGAGTGTGAGGTTGCTGTGAGCTAGGCTGACGCCATAGCACTGTAGCCCAGGCAACAGAGTGAGACTCTTATCTTAAAAAAAAAAAAATTACTCATATGTTGATTATTGTTGAAACTGGATGAGTGCTACATGGGGGTTCATTTATGCTATCCTCTCTACTTTGCATATGTTTGAAAGTTTTCATAATCAAATGTTTTTATAAACAGCTACCTGCTACCATGTACTGAGCACCTGTAATGTACCAGGAAACATGCTAAGTGCCCTTAAAGCATTATCTCATTTGATTTAATCATAGCACATACAAAAGACCTAAATAAAAAGAGATATATTCCTATATAGAAAGACACAGTATTATAAAGATAATTCCTTCCAATTAGTCTGCATAATCAAAATGAAGAGAGAGTTCAATTTGTTTGGATTGCTAGAATTTTCAAAATATACACATATATGTGGGCATCCATTTGTATACTTAAGAAAAGTCCGTAACAGCCCAATGAGACACTATCATATCACTTTTAGAAATGGAGAAACTGAGGATGAGACAAGTATAGTAAAGGTTGCACATCCACTAACTGGTAGAAGCAAAATTTGAACCCAAGTTTCCCTGACTCCACTGTTGTGTGCTTTTAATGCCCTTGCTATTCAAAGTGTGTCCCAAGGACCAGCAGCATCATATGACAGGAGAGTTTCCCAGAAATGCAGAATCTCATTCTCTACCTAGACCTACTGAATGAAATTGCTCATTAAAGTTTCAATAGAATAGAATATGCTACACAATTGTCTCTTGGGTATTCATGGGGGATTGGTTCCAGGACTTCCCACAGTTACCAAAATCCATGGATTCTTAAGTCCCTGATATAAAATGATATAGTATTTGCACATAAAACCTATCCACATCCTCCCATATACTTTTTAAAAAACTTTTTTGTAGAGATGGCAGTCTCACTGTATTGCCCAGGCTGGTCTTGAGCTCCTAGCCTCAAGGAATCCTCCCAAAGTGCTGGGATTACAGGCATGAGCCACTATGCCCAGCTACTCCCATATACTTTAAACCATCTCTAGATTATTTATAGTATCTAATACAATGCAAATTCTAATAGTTGTTATACTGTATTGTTTAGGGAATAATGGCAAGGAAAAAATCTGTACATGTTCAGTATAGACACAATTTTTTTCAAATATTTTTGATCTGTGATTAAATCCACTAATATGGAACTTATGGATATGAAGAACCAACTGTACTGCTATCTAGCATATTTATGCCCTGGCAGGATGGTTAGAATGGATCAAGGGTCCTAAAAAATCAGTTGTTGTTCATCCAAACTTATTGAGGAAAATTTTAGAAATACTGATCTCAGATTGACTGTATTGTACTTCTAGGGTTGGGCCTGAGAATCTATATATTAACAGGCTGCCTCTAATGAGCTATTAGAGCTGGGAACCACTGAAAAATGAGACCTACAAAGGTCTTTTTCAACCCTTAGAGTCTCTAATTCCTGAAAAATTTGCAGGAGAGGATGAAGAACTCAGTTATGTGCAACTATGGAAAATTACTTACTTGTTCACTGAAGATAATCATTTAGAAGGGATTTTAAGTTTCCATTCAAGAAATATAAGCTTCAGGGAGTGGAAATGGAGTGCAGATGGACAGAATGAGAGTAGAAAATACACTATATGAAAATATATGACAATTAAAGTATTAATTTTATATTTTATTCCAAAGAATTTTTAATGTATGTATACGTAGTAAAATAAGATATAAGCCTGTGACTACAAAGCAACTGTATTAGTTTTCTTGGATGCCTTATATAAATCAAACTCATTATCTTAGAATTTAATTTTTCAATATATACTGGGTCCCTATCTTTAAGGAGCCCACAGTCTAGTAGGAGAAAGACAATTACAATACAATGTGATAAAGTACTAAGATGTGATAAATACAAGCTGCTACAGAGCATGTAAGATGGGGTCATAATAGGCCATTGAAGTAGCAGGAGGGTTGTCAGGGAAAGATGAGTCTTGAAAGCGCAGTAGAAGTTGTTCAGGGGAAGAAGGGCATTTCAGAAAGATAGCACAGCATGTGGAACAACACAGAGGCCAAACGGAATGTAATAACTTCAATGAACGGATAATATCATAGGCATATAGGTTGAGTGTGGAGTGGAATGAAGATAAAAATGTTGATAAAGTAGTCAGAGGATAGATCACAAACGTTCTATATAACATTCCAAGGAGGATGGACATTATCCAGAATCTTTGAATGGTTTTAAATAGGGGAATGGCATGATGAAATTTGTATTTTGGAAAAATTACTCAGATAGCTTTGGAAAGGATGGATTCAAAGGGCATGAAACTGAAGCAGAAGAGCTGTTGGGAAATAACTGCAATAAGTTAAGGAAGAGATAATGAGGAGAGCATATATTTGAAAGATTTGAAAAGTCGTATGGAACTTTGTGACAAAATAAGCAGGGAGACACGAAGAGTCAGGTTTCTGGTTGACTACTGGGGGCTAGTGTTGCCACTAACTGGGATAAGGAATGCAGAAGAAAGAGCAGACTTTCAGGGGAAATGGGAATGGGGAAAGGCGGGGGAAGGATAATGAGATCAGTTTTGGCCATGTCGAGTTTGAGGAACCTATGGAACAATAGGTGTAATGGTTGAGTAGACAAATGGATATGTGGATGATTGCTCAGAAGAGAGATAAGGACTGAAGACATAGGTGTGGATATCATGAGCATGTGCATTGTGATTATGAGAGCAGATACATTCACCCAGGAAGAGGTTGCAGAGTGAAGTAAGAGGAGGGCTGAGGACAGAGCCCTGGGGAACATTTGAGGAATGGCAGAGGAAGAAGAGCTCATTTTTACAGCAATAATAAATGTAGGAGAAATGACAGAATTAGAAAATTATCATTTGGCCATAATTGTAATAATAATTGAATCAGACAAGAATCATTAGTGGATGCTAAGACTAGTGGATGAAAGTTTGAGGAGTAACGAGATATTTATATAGGAGGTAAAGAAGCAGCAGCCATGGAAGTAGGAAAAGCAGAACAGTGTAGAATCATGGAGCTAAGTGTATTCGTTTCCTATTGCTGTTGTATCAAGTCACCACGAATGTAGTGGCTTAAAACAGCACATTTATTTTCTTATACCTCTGAAGACCAGGCATTTAAAATCAGCCTCACTGGGCTAAAATCAGGGTGTCAACATGGCTGATTTCTTCTGCAGGCTCTAGGGAATAATTCATTGCCTTGCCTTTGCCAGCTTCTAGAGACCACCTGTATTCCTTGACTCATGGTCCCTTCCTCCATCTTCAAAGCCAGCAGCATAGTGTTGTCACATCTCCTTTACTGTCTCTGCTTCCTTTGTTATATCTCCTTCTCTGCTGTCCTGCCTCTCTCTTATAAAGATCCTTGTGATTACATTGGGTCCACGCAAATAACCCAGGACAGCTTCCCTATCTCAAGATCCTTAACTCCATCATATCTGGAAAGTCCTTTTATCTATAAAAAGTAAGATATTCAGAAGTTCCAGGGATTAGAATGTGGACATCTTTGGGGGACCATTATTCTGCCTACCACACTAAGGAAGTGGAGAGTTTCCAGGAGGAGTTTCAAAAGAGTCCAACACAGAGGAGAGGTCAAGGAACATCAGGATCAAAGAGTGGCTTTTGGACTTACCACTTACAAAAAATTGTGGCCTTGGCAAGAATAATTTTGGAGAATTGGCAGCACTGAAGCCACAGTATAGGAAGTTAAGAAGTGAATATGATGCATTGTGGATAACACGGGGCAGATTTCTCACTGTTGGTGAAAAGATTCAAAATATAGAAAAGGAGAAGGATAGAATGAACTCTGTGGTTTGAATTGGAATTACAGAATCAGTATGAACTAATTGTTATATACATATTAATATGTAGAGAGAAATATAGATATTTAGGTATATATTTATGCATATACATATACATATGTTTTAGGCATGTGTATACTTGTATGTACATATACATATATGTACATACATCTATTTCATAGCCCTGTCTACTGAGAGGTTCTCCAGGCAGCAAGCACAATAAGCCTCCAGATCCTGGGTGCTAAATGCCATTCTCTACAAAAAGAAACAGGACTCCTTGAAGAAATGGCTGATTCCAGGACTGGAGCAAGGAAAGTACAAGATGAGACTGGAATATCTTATTTATGCAAGAAAGCAACAAAATACTCAAAGAATGATGGGAGCATGTCAAACAGACACAAGAGCTAACATGAAGAGACTTCCACTGGCCAAATCTAGAAAACTGGAGCATGAAAATAAAGAATCATAATAAAAGATAATAACCCTTTGAATAATGTAGGAATCTATGAGTCCACACTGATAGAAGTAAATAAATGGTAGCGAAGGGAGAGCTCATTTTTACAGTAATAATAAATGTAGGAGAAATGACAGAATTAGAGAATTACCATTTGGCCATAATTGTAATAATAATTGAATCAGGCAAGAATCATTAGTGGATGCTAAGACTAGTGAATGAAAGTTTGAGGAGTAATAAGATATTTACATAGTCTCAAAGTATCTCCCTACTAGACATTAATTAGTATAAGAGGAAAAAATAGTAACTTTACAGTGGAGAAACTTAGCAAACAGAATTTTAACCAAGTGATCAAGCCAATAGGGCAAGTAACAGGACCAATCAATATCATGTGCCTACTGAGGACACATCGCTTCTATGATATTCCTTCCAAAACTGCAAGAATTGAATCTAATCATGAGGAAAACTCGATACAGCCAAATTGAGGGACAGTCTACAAAATAGCTGGCTGACCTGTACTCTTCAAAATTGTTAATGTCGTGAAACACAAGGACTATAGTACTATTCCAGATTAAAGAAGACATGAAAACTGAGTGCAACTCATGAACTGAGATTTTCTTCTGCTATAAAGGACATTATTGGGACAAATTCAGTGACATCTGAATTAGGCCTACAGATTTGTTAATATTGTATCAATGTTAAGGATCTGATTTTGATCAGTGTACTTTGGTTATATAAGAGAGTGTCCTTATTTTTAAGAACTGCACTCTGAAGTACTTAAGAATAAGTGGCATCATGTCTATAACTTACTCTCAGATGGTTCAGAACAAAAGAAGTGTATGTGTGAGTGTGTGTGCATGTGCGTGTATGTGTGTGTTTATAACCTCAGGGGAAACATCGAATAGAAATAGGGTAAAGATATGGGAGAGAGGGGAAATTGGTGGAGCATTAACTTTAGACAGGTGAATGGATAGATTTCCCACTGAAGAAGAAAGCAAGCATAGAACTATGCATATATAGGTAAATTTGTATGTAAGGGGTTTATGAGAGAGATTTCCCTCTTGATGGCCTATTTGTGGGATAGGAGGCAAAGTCATCTATGAAGTGTGAGGAAAGAAGTGGTGAAGTACCTAATTTGGAAAGTAGTGTATAGTCAAAATAGCTGTTCTGAGGAATGGGAGGGGGAGCTAATTGGGGAAATGTTGAGTTACCTAGTATTGTTGAAGGTCCAGCTGAGGTTCAGGGAAGGCAAAATCCAAATGCAAAAACTGGTTTGTTTGCAACAAAGCAAATACATTGGTTGACTCACATTCTGTAGATGCCTTTACCTCCTACACCACAAAGTTAATGCTTTATCATTCACATGGATGAACCACCAGATTCTCAGTTTCTTGACCTATTCATCTCCCATGATCATTTTCCTCAACTCCAACTCAACTACCTAGTACTAGGGTAACTCCCTAGAAGTGATTATCACAAAAATTCTATTACATCTGCCATTTTTATTTAAAATATCCCATTTCTTCTACTATTCACTCTCACTGCCAACACACACACACATACTTATACACACACAGTCTGAGACTTCAAATCTATTGTCCATTACTCTTCTCACTATTCATAAGCCTCCCTCCTGACTTCACTTCACTCCTTAACCAGTCCTGAATCCATGTTTCATCCTTGCAAATACACTCAAGTCCCTTGCTCATTTCTCCATTTACTCTACTGGCAAAACTCCAACCCTGGATGAACTCTGCCATCTGCCCTTTTGGAGCCTGCATCCGAGCTGCTGAATAGTGTGGGAGAATATCACACAGCTGAGCTGATTGGTTTCACTCAAGGTTTAAGTTCATGAGCTTAAAACATCCTTTAAAGTCCCTTGAACTTAAAGTTCAAGAGTCCCTCCATTGTGCTCCGAATCCCATCCCTTTTTTCTCTTCAAAGAATCTGCTTCTTCAGTTATTTCCATTCTCTTCTGCAACAGCAATCTCTTCCTCTCCTTTGGATCGTTTCCATCAGAGCTGAAGCATGCTCTAGTACTGCTGATCTTAAAAAATAAACACTCTTCCTTGACGATAGATCTACCTCCAACTTCTATCCTATTTATCTGTTCCCCTATATAGCCAACTTCTCATATATAAAGTTGTCTACACATGCTGTTTCCACTTCCTGCCTTCCCATTCAATCCTCAGTCTATTTCAATCAGACCTTCACCCCTACAATTCCACCAAAACAGCTGTTGTCACCATGACCTACATGTTGCTAAATCTAATGGGCACTTATCTATCCTCATTTTACTCACACTCTCAGCAGCATTCAGCTCTGTTAGCTACTCCTTCCATTTTGAAATACACTTCCCTCTTGCCTTTCCTGGCACTACAATCCCATGGTTTTCCTCCGAACTTCATAGTTACTTCATTCTCCTTTGCTACCTATTCTTTCTTTACCTTATGTTTAAGTTAGATGTTTAAATATTAGTATTCTTCAGTGATCTGCCTACACCCTTTTCTCTTTTCAATACATTCTCTCATTGCGTGAACTCATCCATTCCCATGAATTTAAATGCCATTTTTGCCACTTTAAAAAGTAACCTTATGTTCACTAGTGGTCACTCCTCCCCCCAATTCCCACCCCCGGCTCCTAGCAACTATTAATCTGCTTTCTATCTCTATGGATTTACTTACTCTGGACATTTCACATAAGTGGAATCATAAAATATGTGGTCGTTTTTGATTGGTTTCTTTCACTTAGCATAATATTTTTAAAGTTCATCCATTTTGCAACATGTATCAGTATTTAATTCCTTTTTTATGACTGAATAATATTCCATTGTATGAATACACCACATTTTTTCTATCCATTAATCAGCAGATGGGCATTTGGGTTACTTCCACTTTTTGGTTGTTATGAATGATGGTGCTATGAGCATTCATGTACGAGTTTTTGTGTGGATATGTGTTTTCATTTTTCTTGGGTATATATACCCAGAAGCGGAATTACTAGGTCATATGGTTCTCCATGTTTAACATTTTGAGAAACTGTTAGGTTGTTTCTAAAGTGGCTGAATTACTTTACATTCCCATCAGCAATGTATGAGAATTTCAATTGTTCTACATTCTCACCATCACTTGTTATTATCTGACTTTTTACTTACAGCCACCCTATGTGTGTGAAGTAGTATTTCATTGTGATTTTGATTTGCATTTCCATGATGATTAATGATGTTGAACATCTTTTTATGTGCTTATTGGCCATGTGCATCTCTTCTATGGAGAAATGTCTATTCAGATCCTTAGTTCAGTTTAGAATTAGGTTATTTGTCTTTTTGTTGTTGAGTTGTAAGAGTTCTTTATATCTTCTTGATACAAATCCCTTAATCAGATATATGATTTGCAAAATTTTTCTCCCATTCTGTGGGTTGTCTTTCTACTTTCTTGATGGTGTCCTTTGAAGCACAAACTTTTTTTTTGAGACAAAATCTTGCTCTTTCACCCAGTTTGGAGTGCAGTGGCATGATCACAGATCACTGTAACCTCAGACTCCTGTGCTCAAGCAATCCTTCTGACTCAGCCTCTAGAATCACTAGGACTACAGGCATGCATCACCACATCCGGCTAATTTTTAAATTTTTTGTAGAGATGGGGTCTCATTATGTTGCCCAGCCTGGTCTTGAACTCTTGGCCTCAAGTGATCCTCCTGCCTCAGCTTTCCAAAGTGCTGAGACTACAGCTGTGAACCACTATGCCCAGCCCAAATATTTTTAATTTGATGATATCCAAGTTATCTATTTTTTGGTTGATTGTGCATTTGATGTCATATCTAAGGAATCATTGCCTAATCCAAGGTCTTGATGATTATAAATCAACAAATACCTATGTTTTCTTCCAAGAATTCTATAGTGTTAGCTCTTACATTTAGGTCTTTGATCCATTTTGAGTTAATTTTTGTATATGGTGTGAGGTATGGGTCCAACTTCGTTCTTTCACATGTGTACAACCAATTGTCAACCACGTGTACATCTAGTTGTGCAACATTTGTTTAAAAGGCTATTCTTTCCTCCCTATATTCTGAAACAAAAAAAATATCAATTGACTATAAATGTGAGGGTTACCTCTGAACTGTTAATTCTATCCCGTTGATCTACATGTCTATCCTTATGCCAGTACCATGCTGTCTTATGTATTGTAGCTTTACAGTAAATTTTGAAATCAGGAAGTCTGAGTCCTCCAACTTTGTTCTTCTCTTTCTAAATTGTTTTGGCTATGCTCGCTATTGCATTTCCATATGAATTTTAGGATCAGCTTGTTGATATCTACAAAAAAAGCCAACTGAAGTTTTTGATAGGAATTGCATTGAATCTAGAGATTAATTTGGAAGTTATTGACCTCTTAACAATATTAAGTTTTCCAATCCATGAACATGGGATATCTTTCTATTTGTTTAGATTTTCTTTAATTTCTTTAGACAATGTTTTGTAGTTTTCAGAGTTTGACACTTACTTTTGTAAATCTGTTTCTAAGTATTTTACTCTTTTTGATGCTATTGTAAATGGAATTACTTTCTTAATTTCATTTTGAATTTTTTTTTGCTAGTGTATAGAAATACAATTGATTTTTGTTATATTGATCTTATATGCTACAACTTTGCTGAACTATTAGCTCTAATAGTTCTTTTTTGTGGACTTCTTAGGAATTTTCTATATACATGATCATGTCACCTGTAAATAAAAATAATTTTACTTATTCTTTTCCAAATTGAATGCTTTTTAATTCATTTTCTTGCCTAATTGCCTTAACTAGAACCTCCAATATAATGTTGAATAGAGTGTCTTGTTCCTGATCTTACAAGAAAGCTTTCAGTCTTTCACCATTGATGATGTTAGCTGTGGGGTTTTCATAGATGCCCTTTATCAGGGTGAGGATGTTCTTTTCTATTCCTAGTTTGTTGAGTCTTTATATCATGAAAAGGGTATTGAATTTTTTCAAATGCTTTTTCTGGGTCTATTGAGATGACTGTATGGTTTTTATCCTTTATTCTATTGATGTACTCTGCATGATTTTGAAATACATATTGTAAGAACTACTAGAGGAGTCATCTATCCACACAGTAGGAAAGTCCCTTTACTTAGTCAAAAGTATGCTTCACAAAACATTGTTAAAAGCTTTTTCTGAGCCTAGGAAAAGGTGTCTTTGGGAGCAATCCAGGTGGGCAGCCACTAGGAGGAGTGGTTGAGAGATATTCAAAGTACCTCTCCAGAAACACTCTGTGATAAAAACAAATTTTAGTCTCATGACTTTGAAAATCCCTTTTTCCAATGGAAACCAAGTAGTTGGGAGGTGGGAGGAGGGGATGGGTAAATTCACACCTGACGGGTACAATGCATACTATCTGGGTTATGGGCACACGTATAACTTTGACTCAAACTGTACAAAAGCAATTCATGTAACCAAAATGTTTGTACCCCCATAATATTCTTAAATAAAACAAAAACAAAACAAACAAAATAAAATCCCTTTTTCTATTTTAGGAAAGTTGCAAAGGGGAGATGCTTGAAAATGAGTAACTCCATTGCCATATTCAGAGTAAGCTAAATTGGCTGGAAACATGTGTCGGATATTCTTACTTCTCCCAGAAAATAAAGATAACTATGGCTGGGTGGCATTAGATTGTGGGGTCTGAGCGATCCTAGAAATCAAGGCAGAAAGGAGAGCACACTTGAGAAGGCTGCTTGAGTGAGAGAGAGCTCAGATGTGATGTAGTCAGTGGGATAATTCCCCGAGAAAAAGGAAACTGAAAGAGAGGTTTTTACCAAGTGGCCTGAGTAAAGGAGAGGGTAAGAGACAATATAGTACCCTGGTTACCCAGTTTTGACATAGACTACCTTGGTTTGAATACCAACTCTGTGCCATTTCCTAGTTAATGACCTTGAGCAAATTACTCTACCTCTTAGATCCTCAGTTTCCTCACCTATATAATGGGCAAAGAGTTGCTAAGAATAAATGATATTGTGTTTTAAAACCTCTGACAAAATGCCTAACACATAATAGTTACTCCATAAAAATGGATATTCCCTTTCCTCCCTGATTCAGAAAAGAATGTTACTGACCAGAGGATAACTTCATGTCATAGGGTAAAGTAATCAGGAGTAAGACTGATTTTATCCAACTCTCCAGATGGAAGGTCATGAACTCTGGAGATAGACCCTTGGATTCATGAAGGGTCAATTTAATTCCCCTACACAAGGATGAAACTAAATGGAAAATGTATAAGCTTTGGTATCAGAGTGTTTTCAACAGTATGTTAACAGAAAACCCTGCCAAAAGTTGGCTTGAACAATGAAATATAATGTATTATCTCCTATAATAGGACATCCAGACATAGTGTGTGCCACAAAATTAGTTGATTCAGCAGCTGGATTATCTCATGAAATACACAGGTTCTTTGGTCCCTCTTTCTGCCATCTAAAGCATCCCATCCATCCTAGGGTTGGTTTCTCCTGTGGTTGTAAGGAAACCATTTATAGTAATCTGTATATGCATACTTATTCACATGTGGTGGGAAGGAGAGACAAAGCCTCTCCTTCAAGCATAAACTAAATATCTTTCATTTCAGTGTTACTAGGGTCCCCATTGGTCATTGACCACCTCTGAATTTATTAATAACTGTCATCACAGGATTGTCAATCTCCGATTGGCTTAAGTCTGGGTTCCTAAACCAATCACTAGCAAGAGGGAAGGGATTATCATAGCTGATTCACACTAATCAGGGCCATGAAAATTAGGGAATCAATCCAAGATGTCCAATATTCAGCTAATAGGGATTATAGAGACAGCAGAGGAAAGGGAGGGGAAGAAATTACAAATAAGTGACACAAGATGATTTCCCAAAAAAGGACACAGATTGAAAGTGTCCCTTGAAATCCCATCCTAGTAAAGGAACACAAAACAAAAAAGCCCCCCCCCCCACTATAGAAACATTGTTGTGAAATTTTAAGATGTCAATAATAAAGAAAAGACTAAAAATTCTGAAAGAGGAAAAACAGGAACAAAAATTTGACAGGCATTGGATGCTAGAAAACAATGGAGCAATGACTTCATAGACCTGCAGAAAATGGTTTTCAACCTAGAATTCTATACCAATTCAAACTATCAAGAAAGGGTTGGGGAGAATGAGGATGACAGAAAATCTATTTACCACATATCTTGTCTTTAAAAGTTTCTCGATGATGTGTTCCAGCAAAACAAGGGAGTAAACCACAAAAGAGATAAACACGGAATCTATGAAACAATGAATCTGAACCAGGCCTATGGTGAAGAAAAGCCCCTGGAAGGCAACTGTTGTCTAGAGCAGTGTTTCTCAACCAATGGCGATCTTGTCTCCCCATTGGCCTTCCAGGAACAACTGATAGTGTCTGGAGACATTTTTGGTTGTCACAAATCAGAGAGAGAAAAAGAGAGTAGCTATGTAGACATACACGCATGCTACTGTGTCTAATGGGTGTTTGAGGCTGAGATGCTGCTAACCATTCTGTAATGCACAGGACAGCCCCCCACAACAAAGGATTATTTGGCCCAAAATGTCAATAGGGCCAAGATTGAGCAACCCTGGTCTAGAGAGTAACCAATCCAGTCTATGGCCATACCACCGTGAACGGGCCCAATCTCATTTGATCTCAGAGCTAAGCAGGGTCGGGCCTAGTTAGTACTTGGACGGGAGAGTAACCAATCCATTCTGGAGCAAGAACACAGACAGATCATGGGAGGGAAAGTAGGGGAATTTCCATAGAAGAGCTAATTTTTATAGACAGTTTGAAGGAAATTAAGGGGTACAAGAAAGGTGAATACTATAAGAAATAGAGAATGGTAAATAAAAAATCCAGAAAACAAAAGATATAATTGTTAGATTTTCCCTGGCTTTTCAGGGAACAATATTTACACAGTCACAATAATAAAATACTCTTTACTAATTTTTTTTTTTTGAAACAGAGTCTCACTCTGTTGCCCGGGCTAGGTTAATTCCAAAAGTTTAAAATTAGTAAAGAGGCCAAGCATGGTGGCTCACAACTGTAATCCTAGCACTCTGGGAGGCCGAGGCGGGCGGATTGTTTGAGCTCAGGAATTCGAGACCAGCCTGAGCAAGAGTGAGACCCTGTCTCTACTAAAAAAATAAAAAGAAATTATCTGGACAACTAAAACTATATAGAAAACATTAGTCGGGCACGGTGGCATATGCCTGTAGTCCCAGCTACTCGGGAGGCTGAGGCAGGAGGATCGCTTGAGCCCAGGAGTCTGAGGTTGCTGTGAGCTAGGCTAATGCCACGGCACTCACTCTAGCCAGGGCAACAGAGTGAGACTCTGTCTCAAAAAAAAAAAAAAAAAAAAAAAGAAAATATGTAGTAATCTGTATAACTCATCACTAATATTCAGGGCCTGTCCCTACAGATACTTCTTCACTTCCTCAGAGTCAGTCTTGGCAACATGTTTTGAGAACTGAAATGTGAGCAAAAGTGATGTATGTTATTTCTGAGTGGAGACTTGAAGAGCCAGCGCATGCTTTGCTGCTCTGTTTTTCCCTCCATCATCATCATTCCAGGGAGTGGTTATACCATCAGCCTGGGCCCCAGAAGGAGGACAATCATGGCATGGAGCAGAGCCCCCAGGTAATCACTGGTGGAAATGTTGGTGGGAGGAATAGATCTTAGTGATTTGAAGCCACTAAGGTTTTTTGGTTGTTTATTACTGCAGCAGAAGCTAATCTATGCTATGTAACAATAGAAAAAGTCAGTACAGATGCTGCTCGACTTACAATGGGGTTGTGTCCCAATAAACTTGTTGTAAATTAAAAATATCATAAGTCCAAAATACATTTAATACTCCTAACCTACCAAACATCATAGCATAGTCTGGCTACCTTAAATGTGCCCAGAACACATACATTCACCTACAGTTGAGCAAAATCATCTAACCCTGAGCCTATTTTATAATAAAGTATTGAATATCTCCTGTAATTTATTGAATACTGTACTGAAAGTGAAAAACGGAATGGTTGTATGGCTACTCAAAGTGCAGTTTCTACTGAATGCACATCACTTTCACACCATTGTAAAGCTGAAAAATTGCAAGCTGAACCATCCTAACTCAGGAATTTTCTGTAAAGTGTTATAAACTATATTGATAAGAA
This sequence comes from Avahi laniger, assembly GCA_963575035.1. Taxonomy (NCBI): domain Eukaryota; kingdom Metazoa; phylum Chordata; class Mammalia; order Primates; family Indriidae; genus Avahi; species Avahi laniger. The sequence continues at coordinate 15,333 of CAUYSK010003617.1, read as the reverse complement.
GGAGAGTAGAGAAGTGCAAATAGGGGTGTAAGTGAGCTAAATCTTCATCTATGAAAGCAGGAAGTCAATAGATAATGTTTAAAATGAAAATAAGCAGTCATGTTATTTAGAGATATGGAGGAAACTACCAAGAAACAAACAAAAATATTACTAAAAGAAAATTTAAGAGTTATTGCCCGGGAAACAGGCCTAGGGTAGGAAGGCGTGAGGCAGGAGGATTTTTGCTTTTATTATAAACTCTTCCAGACTTTCCTATGGTTTAAAATAATATGCTTGTGGTTTTTTGATCATTTTAAAAATTTCCATTATTTGACTTTATTTTATGTAAGCTCTAAAAAATGAACGTAGTGGGCCCCAGGAATATGGTGATAGAATCCCAACTGAAGTCTTCCTAAAAGGGAAGTTGTGTTTTGGTTGACTCAGATCTTACATAACTAATTCATTCCTGAAGAACACTTTTCACCACCTAACGGTCAAACTGGTAATCTGACAAACAGCTTAAAAATTCAGACAAGAGCAAAAGGATTTTTTTGTTTGTATTATTTAATAAATTTTCAGAGACAAAAGTACATCAAAAGGGTTTCTGCTCAGCAAGTAAGGTAACTTAAACTTGTTATAGAATGGGCTCTTTGCAGACCTGGTGTTGTTCTTTAATAGGCTTTTTGAGGGGTTAGAGCTTCGAGTTTTTCTCTAGTGGATTCCTCTCCTATAATGGACCTGAGCCTGTTTTCCAAAGCCTCCTCCATCAGCAACAAAGTCTTCATGAAACTCATATCTTACTTGGCCCCCAGATCAGCTCTGGCCGTACTGTTGACCCTCTGTAAAACCTAGATCCCAATCCGTGCAGATGATACGGTCATCCAGGCAGGTCCCATTTAAAAATCACATGGCATTTTCAGCATCAACTCGGTTATAGTATTCTATAAAACAGAAACCGCATGCTGTTTTCTTTATCTTATTTAGGCCCATAAATATATTCCTGACATCACCACATCTACTAAAAAGCTCATTTATTTGCTCTTCAGTTGTATAAAAGGAAAAATTCCCCACATACAATGTGGAGCTTCCCCTCAGTAGTTCTTCATGCTCAGCATTATCACCACTGAGCTGCTGGTGCCGGTGCTCACTCAGCTCCACAGAGGAGTCACTACACAGAATTCTCAGGTCGTTGGGCATGGTGCTGAATGGGCCACGTGCAGACAACAGTTTTCGGTCCAGCTTGGCAGAAGTGACACCACCACTGAAATCCTAAACTGAATTTTTTAAAAAGGGAGAAGTGACAAGGAGGGTAACAGAAGTACAAACTTGTGGATATTTATGTCCAGATGCAAAGATACTTCAGCTCTTTTTAAAAAAATAATTAATTAATTAATTATTATTATTTGTTTTTGGTGACAGGGTCTCACTCTTTTGCCTACGCTGGAGTGCAGTGGTGCAATCATAGCTTACTGCAGGCTGAACTGCTGAGCTCAAGTGATCCTCCTGCCTCAGCCTCCTGAGTAGCTGGGACTACAGGCATGCGCCACCATATCCGGATAATTTTTAATTTTTTTTATAGAGATGGGATCTTACTATGTTGCCCAGGCTGATCTCAAATTCCTGGCTTCAAGTGATCCTCCCACCTTGGCCTCCCAAAGTGCTGGGATTACAAGCATAAGCCACTGTACCCAGCCTTCCTCAGCTCTTTCTCTGAGGATCATTTCATGGCAAACAAAAAATGGACAGTTTCAGACCTAAGAATGTGGTCATAAAATCCAACTTTTCATGTCTTCCTGGAAGGAGAGTTGTGCTGGTTTTGGTTGACTTCATTCTTATATACCTACTCCATTACCAAAGAACACTTTTAATAACAGTATGCTCTTGGAAAATATGGCATAAAAGAGTTAAATGGATCAAATTTTCACAGAGAATGAGCATTACCATTTCTAGGCATCAGGGTTGGGTATGGTAGTTCATGCCTATAATTCCAGCATTTTGGGAGGCCGAGGCAGGAGGATCACTTGAGGCCAGGAGTTCAAGACTGGCCTCGGCAACATAGTGAGACCCCATCTCTATAAAAAAATAAGAAAAATTAGCCAGGTGTGTGGTGGCATATGCCTGTAGTCCCAGCTACTCAGGAGACTAAAGCAGGAAAATTGCTTGAGCCCAGGAGTTTGAGGCTGCAATGAGCTATGATCATGCCACTGCACTCCAGCCTGGATGACAGAGGAAAATGCTGTCTCAAAAAAGAGAAAAAGGACTAGGCATCAGATAAATCACATACATAATCAGTATCAAAGCACAAATACAATTGGGACATACTGTTTGATAATTTGCAATTTAAGTCTGTAATATGGAATCAGTATATTGTATTGTTAGGTTACACAAAGGGCCTCTATCTACTATCAAGTATACAAGTAGCTCTATAAAAATGAAAACTCTCTGGTATCATAAATTTGACCTAAATTACCATTAGATTTTATTAGTAATAATTTCACTTGTCCAAAAGTTAAATAATAATTACCTTTTTATAGAATTTTAACTAATACCCTTTTTCTCCTTTACTAAAATTTCCTACAGCATTCAGAGGCATTAAAAATGATTCAGTTGGAGCCAAGTATGGTGGTCATGCCTGGAGTCCCAGTTACTCGAGAGGCTGAGGTGGGAGGATAGCTTGTGCCCAGGAGTTCGAGGCTGCAGTGAGCTATGAATTTGCCACTGCACTCCAGCCTGGACAACAGAGTGAGACCCTATCAATCCCATCTCTAAAATCAAAAAAATTATACAATTGGTTTTAGCTACACTTTTGAAAAATAAGCATTAATTCCCCCCCCCCTTTTTTCTATTCTATCTTGCAGTGGTTCCCAAATTTTCTTGTAAAAGAAATACCTGCAGAATTACATTAAAATGCAGATTCTTGCAGACTACCCTTAAGAAATTCTGATTCAGTAGATTTGCAGAGGGACCCAGGAATTGACATTTTAACCTGCACCCCTCAGTGATCCAGATGCAAATGGTCCAAAGACCACACTTTGGGAAACTCTGCTGAGAAAGTGCATTCCTTTAACAAACATTTAATGAGCAACTCTATTTGTCAGACACTATGCTAGGTGCTATAAATATAACAATGAAAAGACACAGCAAAAGTACAATTTTCAGAAATCATTGTATCCTCAGTAGCTACATGAAGAATGGCTTGCACACACAGTAGACATGCAATAAATATCTGTTAATGAATGGATGCACAAATGAACTCATAATTCCGTGATGAAGCTAGACAAGTAAACAAGAAAATACAATATGGTGTGATCAACACTATTTTAGAGGTGTTCGTGGAGGAAGGGGAGACGGAATCTAATATTTATTGGGGATCTACTTTGTGACAGGCACCATGTGCACTTTCTACTATATCACACAGGAGAAGCAGTTAACTCAGCCTGGGGACAGCAGAGAAGGCTTCTGGAGAAGAGGCTGCATGCAATTATTCTGAAAGGACAAGGAGGGTATGTGTACGTGTGTGTTGGTGGGCAGAGAGCCGTAGGAGTTTAGGGAATGAACTAGGCAGAGGAAACATGGGCAAGGGCAGAACACAGTCAAAGAAAAATAAAAGCATAGAAAATTGAAATGGAAGCCTAAATAAAACCAGATGCAAATAACAGTGTTGTACAATTCAAAGCAAATGGAAATGGGAGACTGCCTATTTAGATGTCATTTGAAGAGCAGTAGGAAGCCCACTGCCCAAAAATCGTCTTTCTGACAGCCTGTCAATGATGTCTGAAAGTATGCCACTGGAAACTCATTACTTTGAGTCATTGACAAATTGCCCTGTTAAAAAAAATATATATATCACTCCTGGACTTCATTTCCTTTTGTTGATCTGGTTACTAGATTGGCAGATCAGAGAATGTGATAGCTATTGTAGATTTCATTTTATCCAGGCATTGGACAAAGTTTCCCATAATTTCCTTGTATATGAAGATGGCAAAATATAAGCTGAATGCTTGAGCTTTTTGTTGAGATGAACCTGTAACTAGTTGAACAACCGTAGCCAAAGAAGTGAACGAATGGTTTCGTGTCAGAATGGAAGGCAAGTTCTAGTAGAGAGCCAAAAAGCCCTATTTTTGGCCATGTCTTGTTTGGCTCATTTATAATTTTGGCTCACTACAAACAAGAGCTTTTAAAACTGTCAGAGCAATCCAGAGACAGAATGGACTGCCTTGGGGAGCAATGAACACTAGGCACTGAGGGATTCAAGCTAAACTTGAAGAACCCTCTACCCAATAGTTAAGCAGTGGAGAGGCCCCTTTTAAATCAGTGCAGTGTTATGAATCAAGCATGAATTTTGAAGTCAAAAGACCTTGGTTCAAATTTCAGCTTCACTTACTAGCAATGTGACCCTGGGCAAGGCACTTAATCACACTGATTTCAATTTCCCCATCTATAAACTGGGGATCAAAATACCCACCTTGCAGCAAATGCTGTGACAATGTCATATGTGAAACCATCTAGCACAGTGTTTGACACATTGCAGGCATTCAATAAACAGTAGTTATTATACCAGTATTCTGATCCAGTGACTCAGAATAGGACATACAAATACGTATCAAATCTACTGATGACACAAAGATAGGAGGGACTTTGAAATGATCTGGGCAGTCTTGGATAATGCTGAGCCCAAACCGATAAGGTGATCGATGGATAATATTTACAAGAATTAATGTAAAGTATTACTTTTAGGCTGAACACATGGCAAAAGGACAGAGCAAGGGAGATCTGGAAAGAGCACAGGCTTGGGAGCTCTGTTTTATAATTGGGGCATCCCACACTTCGTTTAGTTCCTCACTCATTGGGGCATCCCACACTTCATTCATTTCTTCACTCATTTATTCATTCATTCAATAAACATTTATGGAGCACTGTGCTAGATTCTGGGGAAACAATAAGAAATAAGATGCAGGCTCTTTCCTCCAGTAGCTCACAATTTGAGGAGACAGACAACTTAAAAGAACATTGCAATACAGCATAATGTAATTATTCTAATCACGGGAGCACATAGTAGGCCCAGAGGCAGCACGGAGAAGGAAGTACAAAACTATGGAGGAACAGGAGGAGGAGCAAAGTTTCTAAAGGACCTGATCCCTAAGCCTTTTTTTTTTAAAAAAAATCATCACATTTTATTTATTTTTGAATAGCTAATTCACATTTATGGTACAAAGTACAAAATATACAAACAGATGGGCAAAGTACGTTTTCCTCCCACTCCTTTGCCCCAGCCACCCAAGTCTCCACAAAGGTAAATCACTGTCACTAGTTTCTTGTACATCTATCTAGACATATTTTATTTATTTATTTATTATTTATTTTTTATTTTTTTATTTCAGGATATTATTGGAGTACAGATGTTTAGATTATGTATGTTGCCCTTACCCCACCTCCACCCCCCCAAGTCCGAGTTTCAAGTGCGTCCGTCCCTCGGATGGTGCGCATCGCACTCTTTGTGTATGCATATACCCAATTTTGAAAGCCAAATGAAAGTTTGGCTGGAAGACACAGGGTCATTCTAAGCAGAGCGAACAATGTGTACAAAGGCATGGAAGCATGGTGAGGTGTTCAGCCTGACATTATTTGGGCAAAGAGCATACGGAAAGGATGATAGGAGATAAGACTGGAATGGCAGGCAGGGCCAGGTTGTGAAGGGCCTTGTAAGGCATGTGGGGCAGCTTAGACTGTGCCAGTAAGCAGTAGGGGAGCCATGATAAGGCTTTAAGCAGAGGAGTGGTATAATACGATCTGCATTAGAGAAAACTCATCCTAGCACCAGTGTGAAGGATGAATTAAAGGGGAGTTGGCCAAGAGGCAAGGAGACCTGTTAAGAAGCTATTTGAATACTTGGGAAAAAAAGATGATGGAAAGCCTGGACTAATAAAATGCAGTAGTAACATAAAGGAAGGATATATCAGATGGATACTTAGAAGGCAGACTTAACACATCTTGGTGACTGGTTGAATGAAAAATTTAGGATGATTCCCAAGTTTCAGGCCTGGACAACTGTGTGGATAGAGGTCTGAGTCACTAAACTGGTGGTAAGTGTGCTTATAGAGGATAAGGGCTGGATTTGAGTAAAGAAGATGAATTTGGGGCATACTGAGAACATGGGATGTACTGTGTTCTACGTGTCTAGTATCAACTAGTATAGACGTCTGGAGCTCACAAAAGAGATCTGGGACTACAGATATAGACTTGGAGGTCAATAGCATGGTAAATAAAACCTTGGGGATGGATGAGATGATCTAGGGGAAAGGTTTAGAATGAGAAAAATCCTGGGAAAGACTAGTATTTAAGGTGTGGCAGAGGAAGAGTCCACAAAGGAGCATGAGAAGAAATAATCAGTGAGGAATGAGGAGAATCAGGAGAGGAGCAACATCACCAAAGCCAAGGAGTAGCTACTTTCAAGAGAAGCATGAGGATAGAAGTAGGGTGAGAGCAATCAATTATGTTATTTTTGTAGAGACAGGGTTTCACTATGTTGCTCAGGCTGGCCTCGAACTCCTGGTCTCAAGCGATCCTCCTGCCTCAGACTCCCAAAGTGCTGGGATTACAGGTGTGAGCCACCACACCCAGCCAATCGATTATGTTAAATGCAGCAGAGAGAGGTCCAGTAAAATAAAAAACATAAAATTGTCCATTATTGATCCTTTTTAGTTCATAAGCATGATTGCATTTTCACGTGCACGAATGAGATGTTCCTCCCTCAATCCTTGTTATGATGTCGGCACATTACCCGTCTGACATGAAAAAAAAATTGTTCATTGGATTTGGCAATTAGGATGTCATTGCTTTTCTTTTTCTTTTCTTTTTTTTTTTTTTTTTTTCGAGACAGAGTCTTACTTTGTTGACTGGGCTAGAGTGAGTGCTGTGGCATCAGCCTAGCTCACAGCAACCTCAGACTCCTGGGCTCAAGCAATCCTCCTGCCTCAGCCTCCCGAGTAGCTGGGACTACAGGCATGCACCACCATGCCTGGCTAATTTTTTCCATATATTTTTTTAGCTGTCCAATTAATTTCTTTCTATTTTTGGTAGAGACGAGGTCTCGCTCTTGCTCAGGCTGGTCTCAAACTCCTGAGCTCAAACAATCCGCCCGCCTCGGCCTCCCAGAGAGCTAGGATTACAGGCGTGAGCCACCGCACCCGGCCCATCATTGGTTTTCTTAACAAGAGCAGTAACAATAGTGTTCTGGGGACAAAAAAGCCAGAGTAGAGGCTGAGTTTTGAACAGGAGGTGAGAAAAGGGAGTGAGTGTCTATGCTTTAGAAAAGCTTCCATGACAATAGAAGAAGAGAAATAAGTGCCAGTTGGGGATAGAGTCAAAGGAAAGTTGTGTTTGTTTCTTTTTTTAAGGAGTGAAAGTTGAGCATATCTAAATGCTGATGGGAAGTAGCCAATAAAAAGAGAAGGAGTGGTTGAAGATATAAATGAGAGAGGGGATAGATAATTGATAAAGAAATGTCCCCAAGGGGGGTGAGGGAGAATGGGCTCCAAGGCACAGGTAGATGAATTAGCCTTAAACTGGAGAAGCTAAGTTTATTCCTATAAGACCAAAAAAAAATATGTTAGGACTTATAGGTGTATAGGTATGCAACTATGTGGCAGGGTGGGGAGAGGGCAGGAAAATGAGCATTAGCATCTGATGGCCTAGATTTTCATAATGGAATAAGAGGTGAGGTCATCTGCTGAGAATAAAAGGGATCATTGGAATTGGTTGGTGAAGTGGAGTGGAGGTAAAAATGATTGAAAAGATGAAGTTTATAAATATTTCATTTACAAGGATATTAAAGTCCCTCAGGATGGTGGCCAGAGAGTTGGGGTGGAGGGAAGACTATAGTCAGGTGCTTAAGTCCTCAGTAAGTGAGAAAACTGGAGTACAGTAGATGAGAGTAGGAAGGATTAGAAGAAGGGTAGTTGCACCATCTCCTGGCCCCATAGGGTAAGAAAGAACAGAAAACCTCTACCATTGAACCTTTGGGAAAGTTGCTTAGTAGATGTTAGGTACTTGACCTAAAGTAGGTGTTCAATAAATGTGAAGAAGTAACTTACTCTTTTTTAAGCTATATGATCATAAAATTGCATCAGAAGATCACAGGAAGTGGCAGTCCCAATGTACTCAGCTCTGGTCAAACCACACAGAGAGCAGTGTGTGTTCATTTCCAGGTGCCTTATTTTAAAGAGAACATTTACAAACCATATTACATCTAGAAAAGGGTCAAGACATTACTGAAGACTGATTAGGAATTGGGTATGTTTCATCTAGCAAAGAGATGGCTAACAGACGATATGATGGATGTTATGAAACATTTGAAGGGCTATTTCTGCTTCATATGGTAAAAGTAAGATTAATGAATAGAAGTTACAAGAAGATTGCAATTCTTTTTTAGCACAGTTTTTAATTCATCCAGTGATGAAATGGAACTTACCTAGTTTATTCATGTGGAGGCTGGATGAACACCTACCTGCTAAAGGTATTAGAAAGACCAACTCCAAAGTTAACTTCCCCAAAGGTTTAAGGGATGACGGAAAAGCAATCCAGCTGTCAGAGGCCACAGATCATCAAATTGATTTGTAGACACTGTGAGAGACTATTTCCTACCTAAAAAGTAGAGCATGGCTGGAGTGGAAGGCTCTCCCTGACTCTTGCTATTGGGGAAAAATTAGTCAGAGAATCTAAAAATAGAAGAAAAACTTGAAGAATGGCTCAAAACAATCAGCCAAAATCCTAAGGGAAGGGAGGAGAGAAGGTGGCAAGATAAAGCGAATAACCTTCCAGGAAACAAATTTTACTGGGCTTCTGGAATTGGCAGGACGACTCTGCAAAAGAATCTTTTCAATGGCCGCCTTAAACTAATGTTTGGTATAGTTTCAACTATGTGGAAGGATTAAGGATCTGGATTCTTTAAAAAAAAAAACAGGCCGCTTCCTGCTCCAAATGAAGGCAGTAGCTCTGAGAAAGGAAATTAGAAAGAGTTGAGACTACGATGTTACTACATGCCTTACCTTTATAAGGTTGTTTCTAGTAGGAGAGATAGAACTGAGAGCAGCTGTTGAGGCCTGTAACCCTGTGGTCAAAGATCTAGCTTGTGCCAACAGAATCTCATGCCTTATTGAGACAGCTTGGAGCTTAGAGTGGTAGAAGATGTTCATATGTATTTAACACCTGTATTTAAATGAGCAGTTACACTTACGCTGAAACAGACTGACAGACCCAAAGCAGAGACAATGGCCTGAGACAGGCCACAGGAGAAAAGAGGATAATAAGTGACTGTATAGAGTAGAAGCTGATTTCTATAAAATTAGGAACCAGGGATTAATGGACACTTGAACTTTTTTTTAAATCATTTGGACTGTATGGCCTTGCTATTCAAAATGTTGTCCATGGCCCAACAGGGGCAGCACACTTGGGAGCTGGTTAGAAATGCAGGATCGCAAGCCCCTCCCCAGATCTGCTAAATATTCTGCATTTTAGGCCAGGCACAGGGGCTCACGCCTGTAATCATAGCACTCTGGGAGGCCAAGGCAGGAACATTGCTTGAGCTTAGGAGTTCGAGACCAGTCTGATCGTCTCTACTAAAAAAAAAAAAAAAAAAAAAAAAAAAAAAAATTAGAAAAAATTAGCCGGGTGTGGTGGCTTGTGCCTGTGGTCCCAGCTACTCGGGAGGCTGAGGCAGGAGGATTGCCTGAGCCCAGGAGTTTGAGGTTGCTGTGAGCTAGGCTGACTCTATGGCACTCTAGCCCAGGCAGACTCTGTCTCAAAAAAAAAAAAAGAAAAAACTGCATTTTAACAAGTTTTGGGTGATTTACATGCACAGTACAGTTGGAAAAACACTAATGTATGTGGTTTCTTTGTTGAGCTTTTGCCTAGCAAAACTCCCTTTCCCTTCCTCCTGCCTTCTCTCCCTCCCTCTACTGCTCTTGGTTTCCTTGTGAGCTTGCAAAGAACTCTAATCATGGCTGATAGCCCTAGCAGCAGTGCTCTTTACCCAGTTAAAGAAAAGAAAAGGGAGGTCAGGCACATATTATAAAACACAGTTTTGGGTAGTGGGAAGCCATTGACTTGGTCTCCACTTGTGCTGTCTGTGTAACTTTTGTCAAGCTCATTGATCTTTCTGAGGCTCAGTCTCTTCATCTGTAAAATAAGAGTCATTATAGTATTTACATCATAGTGCTGTTGTGAGGATGAAATGAAGGGAAGGTATGTAGACTTCCTAGCACAGTGCCTGACACATAGTAGGTGCTCAGTATATGGTAGTTGCTATTATGGAAAGTTGTCAGTTTTGAAGAGAAATTAGAAATACTAAAGAACTAAGTCATGACTGTAGGCTTTCAATGTTCGTGTAAGTCTTCCTGGAGAGCTTCCAGAAAGCCCTGTTCTACCTCATCCAATTCAGCCTGCTCGACTCCAGTGCCAGCAGCCAAGCTAAAGTATTTCTTCTTCCATTGGATTGTCTTCTTGTTTTTGCTGAATTACCAAGATTCCCTACTTTTTCACTGCAAATGGCCTGTACTTCTAGTACATTAAAGCTAAAAAAAAATTCTTCTGTGGGCTGGTTTGGAAATATAATTCCATTTAGAACATATTTTTTCTCCTATGGAAAAATGCATGTCACCTTCCAAACAATTGACTTCAGCATGAACTTTAAGAACTCGGCTTGTCTGTAAGTCAGAGGCTGCCCGTATGTCAACATATAGAGTGGTCACAAAGGGCTAGACACAGCAAGTTCAGAATTCCAGAGGTGTCTGAAAGGCAAATTAGGATGTTACAAGGAGTAGAAAGTAGGGCAGATAGATCAATCTGAGTGCACAGTATCAAGATTTAGAAAGCTAATACAGGAAGGGAGATACACCTCTGGAAGGATATTAAAAATAGCAATAATGACAACACAAACCATTTTTCTATTATAAGAGGTCAGGGAGCCCTAATCAGTAGCTTGGGATCTACAAACAATATCGAGGCCTTACAAGCTAACTCTCCCGGATGGTCACCCTCCTCCTGCCCTGCTCTCAGCAGTTCGCCTGGATTCTCAGCTCAGAGAGGAAGACAGTAAGCAGTGTCCTCCCCCCACTCCAAACCTATTTACTCCCACACCCTAACAGCCAGCTCCCAGGTTCGGGCAACTTCCCTCTGTTCTTAACATCCCTCTTTCCAAAGAGATCAAGGCATCAGGAAAATACAACACAGTTTTTCTTTACAAAAAGGAAGAGAACTCCTGTATTGGGTAAAATGCGATAACTGGTGAAAACAAGTCCCCAGGAGGGAGAGGGCTGGAAAGCTAGTAACAAAAGACCAAGAAAAAGCAAAGGACTTTTGTGCCTTCTCACTCAAGTTGTTAGCCAGAAGATCAACTATATTCAGGGGAACTCTGGGTTAACATGGCAGCAAGCTGGCACTGATACCCACCATTTACAAATGCCCATTAAAATATTCATGAAACTCTGCAAAAACACTAAAACTTGTATTAGCTAAGGAAATTAGGGGAAAAGTGACCACCACTACTAGCAGGGAAGGAATTTCCGCTAGCTGTTATAGGGAGATGGGGTTGGATTGAGGAGCATACTTATGGCCTATATACATTCCACCCTCTAATCCAGAACAGCAAAAGTGCCCAAGAAGGATGGGGAAAGTTTTTGACTCACTTCTACCAATTGTCTTCAGCTTAGCAATACAGAGACTGTACTGAAAACCAGAATGCTATCCCTTTAGTATACAGAAAATATTTTCAGAGGCAACCAGGGTTCTGCTCTACTTCTTCTACCATCAGCTCCTCTATTTTTCTATATGCTTTTGGAGACTACAGCCTCCGGACACCACGGGGCTGGTGATGGTGGGAATGGTGGTTGGGGCCAGATATTGTTATCAGGAAAAGTTCCAAACATAAGCATGCTTGAGGACATCATACCTGATATATGTAGCATGACAAATGGCAGAGTTGGAAAACCCAAAAGATCAGGGACAGAAGACCTCATCTCAGTCCAGTAAAATCAAAAATAATGATAGCAGAGACAACAATAGCAGCAACACTACCAACTGCCACCATTTTCTGTGCAATTATATGCCAGGCACTACATTAAGTACTTTATATGCCATGCATTGTCTCATTTATTCCTCATAGCAAACACAAATTGTCATTCAAGTTCTGTTTGAAAAGGTCAGGTAATAACATTGACATTTACCATTTATTGAGCTTTTACTATGTGCTAGGCATCCACCATCTCGTTAGGTGAATGTCTACTAGGCACTAGAAAATGGGCTTGGATAAACACTTTGGCCTTCCCAATTCATCCATCAAGGCTCAGTTCAAGGCATCATCTCTTTCAGGAAGCTTCCTTGACCCTCCCAATCTGAGTTCAGTACATCCACTCTATGTTCCTTGCATTATCACCCTGTCATAACCCTTATCATATATATTGATTGTCTCTTTGCGTGCCTGTGCTCCCACCCCCAAAAAACACACACATACACACACACACACACACACAAACACACAAACACACACCAGAATGTGAGCTCCATAGGAAGACATTGTATTAATAGATATTAGAATGCAATAATATAGGATGGGCATGGTGGCTCACCCCTGTAATCCCAGCACTTTGGGAGGCCAAAGCAGGAGGATCACTTGAGGGCAGGAGTTCGAGACCAGCCTGGCCAACATAGTGAGATCCCATCTCTATAAAAAATTTAAAAATTAAGGCCGGGCATGGTGGCTCATGCCTGTAATCCTAGCACTCTGGGAGGCCGAGGTGGGAGGATCACTTGAGGTCAGGAGTTCGGGAAAACCCTGAGCAAGAGTGAGACCCCATCTCTACCAAAAATAGAAAAAAAAAGTAGCCAGTCAACTAAAAATAGAAACAAAAAATTAACGGGGCATGGTGGCTTGTGCCTGTAGTCCCAGCTACTCGGGAGGCTGAGGCAGGAGGATCACTTTAGCTCAGGGGTTTGATGTTGCTGTGAGCTAGGCTAACGCCACGGCACTAACTCTAGCCCAGGCAACAAAGTGAGACTCTGTCTCAAAAAAAAAAAAAAATTTAAATTAGCTGCGAGTGGTGTTGCACACCTGTAGTCCCAGCTACTCAGGAGGCTGAAGCAGGAGAATTGCTTGAGCCCAGGAGTTCCAAGCTGCAGTGAGTTATGACCACGCCGCTGCACTCCAACCTGGGCAACTGAGCAAGATCCCATCTCCAAAAAAAAAAAAATACATATATGTGTATATATATATATATGACCTTCATGAAACAGTTCTATAAAGAGAGAAGCTGATGGATGTGTTAGTTACCTTGACTGCGGTAATTATTTCACAATGTATATGTATGTCAAAGCATCACATTGTACACCATAAATATATAGAATTCTTATTTGTCAATTATACTGAAAGTAAGCTGGGGGAAATAAATAAATAAAAGGAGAACTAAAAAAAGAAAGGAAAGAAAGAAGGAAAAAAGGAAAGAAAGAAAGAAAGAAAAAAGAAAGAAACGTTTGCTGATCCCTGCCCTAGGAAGACTGTGTGAGGATATGGGCTCTAAGCCCATAGGAACCCAGATGTCCCGAGTCTCTGGGCATGTGGGCTGCTTCCTCAAGCGGCTGACTCTGACATCCCCCATCTGCACCCTTGCAGTCTCTATCAGGAAAGGAGAGTGCACAGTCCCAGGAACCCATCCTGTGCTTAATAAAAAGCAGATGTTATATGGTCTCTGGGACCAGCCACAGGCATTGGGGTTGAGGATCAAGGTGACCTAAGTCTACTGACCTACTGGTGGGGCCTCAGCAAAGGTGCTTTGTCACCAAAGGAATCACTGCTGCACTGTCTACAGAGAAGGAGGAGTGGGTTAAAAGTAGAAGCACCAGGATGTTAACAAGTTACCTGGGGTGATATTCAAAGCTCTCTGTTCTCTTAAGTTTGTACCACGAACACCCACATCAAAAAAAGGGGGAAGCTGAGATAAAAGTTGTTCTTGGGTGACAGAATTATGGGTAAGTTTTGAGACTTCTTCGTACCATCCTGCACCATCAGTTTTCTGAAATAATGTTGTATTAATTTTATGATAAAAATATTTAATTTACATAAGCAAAACAAACTAATTTTTGGCCAATTATAAAATGAGAGATTCTCCTTCACTCCTTTCCAACACCTAATCCCACCCCCTCCCTTAGGGGTAAGCACTGTCAACAACTTAGTTGGAATCCTTCCATAGGGGCTCTATTTTAATTTAAGTGACAGAAAAATATGTGAATTCTGAATAGGACAAATCTCAGTTGTAATAGAAGAATGAAAAACTCAATTATAGTCAAATAAATCAGTGTTTAAAGAAAATCACGGTTTGCTGGCTTTACTGGGGCTGACCTCTTTGGGAGGGTGTGACTTCTTAGGAGTCTGCTTTTCCCTGACAACAGAAGGAGGAAGAGGAAGGAAAAAATTCTAGAAAAACTAGAGATTCTTGAGGACAGGAACCTTATACTATTACTACTACTACTACTTCTATTTTTTTTTTTTTTGAGACAGAGTCTCACTCTGTTGCCCAGGCTAGAGTGCCGTGACATCTAGCTCACAGCAACCTCAAACTCCTGGGCTCAAGCGATCCTCCTGTCTCAGCCTCCCAGGTAGCTGGGACTACAGGCACGTCTCGGCCTCCCAGAGTGCTAGGATTACAGGCGTGAGCCACCGTGCCTGGCCTTATTTTTTAAATAATATTATAATGGTAACCATTTATTGAGCTCCATGAGGAAAGAGTAGAGAAAGTGCCCCTGAATGGAGATGAAGAAACCTGACTGAAGTGCATATTCACACACTCTTCTATGCAAATCCCTGTCATTCATACATAGACAGACTCAAAACCTCCCCCCACCACTCACAAAATATCCACACATAGGCAAAGCTCCATATAGAAATATATTCATATTCACAGTCACAAAAATTCAAATATCCTGCATATATAGGATCTTACTGCTGTTCTCTTATTAACTCTACCCCATTGAAATCAGTTCCTAGTTAATGTTCTCTTAACACTTGCATATGTTTGTACTGTATTATTTTTGTATATAAAAAACTGAAAGTAAGAAGATTTTAACGTTGAAATCATCTGGGCCAGCTCCCTATCTGCAGAGGTGTCTGTACTATTCGAGACGTCTAATTGTCTATCCTCTACTTGATGATCCCCAAGGACAACTTTAAAATTTCCCCCAGTTGCCCAGCTCCACATTTTATTTCTCCTCGATCAATCAACAAATATTTATTGAGTATCTACTACACTCAAGCACTGTGCTAAGAAAGCTTGTGGAAACAACCTGAGTGTCCATTAATGGATGAAT